>VXBW01001076.1:1206391-1240301 GCA_013400375.1 Thinocorus orbignyianus | reverse complement strand
CCGCACCTCGGGGCGCAGCCGCCCGCCCGGGGCTGGGAGGGAGCGGGAGGTTGGGGACTGGACGGGACGGGACCCCGGGATCCCGTTTCCCATCGGGTATGGGGAGAGAGGGGGATTGCTGAGGTGTGGGAAGGGCGGAGGGGCTGCGGAAACGTGAGGTCTCTTTGCTGTACGTTGTTCTGTTTTATGGGCTGGGGGGTGAAAGAAGGGACACACACAAAACCAGTTCCAAACTTTTATTTGCACGGTGGTTTGCTGAACTGTGCCGCTCTCTGCAGCTGGTCGCGTCGCTCTGCCTGCCGCCTTGATGTTGCACTTTCTCCCCAAAGATGGCACTGGATGTCTTTCGCATTTTCCTGGGATATTATTTTTCATCCCCCCGGGGAGCCCCGCTCCGGGTTGGTACAGCTGTAAATCTTCCTCTTTTCACATTCATTCACCCTCGCTCTGTTGTGGATTTGTATTCGGTGCTTGTGAAGAAGGCAGCTTGTTATGTGGGGTGAATTAGAAGTGATTTTTTAATTTTTTTTTTTTAATTTATTTTCTCGCCTCTTAATCTGGTGCCCCTGAAGCCCAGACAGGTGATGTTAAATGTGAAATGAAATCTGGATGAGCACAAAGACTTTATGTCCTGGCAGAAGCTGTCCTTTACTACTTATTAGGATGCAGAGTGATAAAGATGCTACCTACCTGTTAAAAGAATCCTTTCTTGCTCTCATCCCTCTTGGTGCTCCCACCCTGCGCCGTATTTCTCTGGAGTGGGGAACAGATGTGCTCTGGATAGGCAAGACAGGCTCTTTCATGATTCTTGTATGAGTTTTGGAAATATTTGGGTAGAATTTTTCTGTCTTCTGTCTCAGGTAAATATACATGGTATCTTAGGGGGAGTGAAAAGGGACTTCTCCTCCAGCTGTCAGTAAAAGAAAGCAGTTTATTTTCTTGGCTCTCTGTATAAATGTGGCAATTAGATACTCATCTCAGTTTTTGTGCAGGTATGGGACTGTCACTGCAGTTTTCTCAGTCAGTGTTGCAATCTTCATGTCAATAGCTAGGTAGAATGAGAAGGAATGAATGTGAGTAACATTGATGTAAAAGAGACTGGAAGATGATGTATTTAGTTGAGAAGCTTTTAATCTGTCTTGTGGAAAGGGATTTGCTCTTTGATTGTGTTTTGAAGTTGTTGGTTTGTGGTTGGTCTTTTTTATTTGCTCTTAACCTTCTTATGAATCTTTAGGTACGTTTTCTCTGGCACCTGGTTCATCTTAGCCTTTTCTGCCCCTTTTTCTTTCACAACCTGGCCTGTGGTCAGAAAAGACCTGAAAACAGGCTGTTTGCACCCTTGCTTTAATTTTACAAGGAGCAGGTTAGATTTGTATGCTGGGTTACTTTCTTACAGAAAATGTCTTGGCCACTTGACAGTACTTAATTCGAGGCTCTGTAATGCGCATACGTCACTTTGAAAAGGAGTCGTTCCAAATGGACTAGGAAGCAAATCTGTTGAGCTTTCTGGTGCTGCAGGTTCAGACAGAAGAGTGAGGGCTTTGCATGGTCTTTATTCTGCTGTACAGAACAGGAGCCTGATGGTGCTCTTGACTGTTTCCACCTTAGTTTTGGGGGCGTTCAGAACTGCTATTGCTGATTAGACAGATGTTGAGCTCTCTAACAAGTGAGAAGCACTTTCCATGGCTTGGCAAGTAAGCATACTGGTTAATATTGGGATACTTTTCTGGTTTTTTTATTTATTTAATTATTATTTTTTTTTAATGGCATGGGGTCTCCTTTGCATTCCTGATCTATGATGCCATACCTAGACCCTCCCCAGTTACTGGACTTTGGCCAGGTCCTCAGCATTGCTGTAATCCCCCACTGAAAGAGATCAGTACCAGGTGGCTGGGGCAACTTGGGGTTTGCCATATCATTTCAGTTTTCCAAAAGTATCTCGTTCTGTATTAATCTTTTGCCCTTGATCTCATGAATGCCTGTATATGTACACATGTAACACTTATTTATACCTTCTGTTGTCTTCTTTATTTTAGGATTTCAGATGCATGCCAGGTTCCTACTGAATGCCAGAATTAGAGATCACTACAGATGGAGCCCCAAAGTCAACATGGCAGTGGTGGTTCACTAGTGGTGATTCAGCAGCCCTCCTTGGACAGCCGGCAGCGGTTGGACTATGACAGAGAGAGCCAGCCGACAGCTATCTTGTCACTGGACCAGATCAAAGCCATCAGGGGCAGCAATGAATACACCGAAGGTCCATCTGTGGTGAAAAAATCTGGTCCGCGGACAGCACCAAGGCAAGAGAAGCATGAAAGGACTCACGAAATCATACCAATTAATGTGAATAATAATTACGAACACAGACCCAGCCACCTGGGGCACCAGCATAATGCAAGGGCTCCCGTCCTGAGCAGGTCGACCAGCACGGGGAGCGCGGCGAGCTCCGGGAGCAACAGCAGCGCCTCCTCGGAGCAAGGACTGCTGGGGCGGTCACCTCCATCCAGGGCGGGCTCCGGCCACAGATCCGATCGGACAATCCGGACGCAGCCCAAGCAGTCGTCGCTGATCGTGGACGACCTGAAGGGTCCTTTGAAAGAGGACTTAACGCAGCACAAGTTCATCTGCGAACAGTGTGGGAAGTGCAAGTGCGGGGAGTGCACAGCCCCCAGGGCCCTCCCGTCATGCTTGGCCTGCAACCGGCAGTGCTTGTGCTCCGCGGAGAGCATGGTGGAGTACGGCACCTGCATGTGCTTGGTCAAAGGGATCTTCTACCACTGCTCCAATGACGATGAAGGGGACTCTTATGCGGATAATCCCTGCTCTTGCTCCCAGGCACACTGCTGTTCTAGGTACCTGTGCATGGGAGCCATGTCCTTGCTCCTGCCTTGCTTGCTCTGCTACCCGCCCGCTAAAGGATGCCTGAAGCTCTGCCGAGGGTGTTACGACCGCATCAATCGTCCGGGTTGCCGGTGCAAGAACTCCAACACGGTCTATTGTAAACTGGAGAGCTGCCCCTCCCGGGGTCAGGGCAAGCCCTCATGATTTTTTGGAGGGAGGTTTGTTTCCTCCAACTTCAATTTTTCAGGTTGTAGCTGATATTTTTTCCTTTTCCTTCCTTCCCTGCTCCCCCCCCTCCATTTGCAGGGGGAGGGGGCTGTTCTTTTGCTTTCCTTTCTGTCTCCCCAATTTCGAATACACAAGTTCTTCCTTTTGCATCTTTGCTCTCCTCTTCCTACTGACTTGGCTGAGTGTGGAGCTTTTTATGTTAGTCATTGCTGCACTTTGGTAAGTGTGGACCTGGTATCTGCATCTGCTGCCCACTTGGGCAGGGTCTTTTGAGTTTGTTATTGAACCACTCCTGGAAGAGACAGTGAGGGCTTCACTGGGCTCTTGAAGCTTCTTACTCTGTGAATATCTACCCAAAGATGTTTTTTGTTCTCAGCAATTGTTTTTTTTTCTTAACCCTCTGGGTACCAAGGAAGAATAACTTTCATGAGTGAGCTGGATTGTGAAATAACTTTTTGTGTGTGCTCTTTCTGGAGAGGGATGTAAAGTAAAGTCTTTACCAAATGAAAGGCCTGACTCTTCTATAAGCAGCCTGCTTTTTCTTTTTGTTTGTTTGGTTTTTTTTTTCCCTTCCTTTTTTTTTTTTGCTTCAATCCCTCTCTTTTTGTTTTAACTTTTGGAACATTCTCAGTCCTGAGTATTACCCTGCCTCCTCCTTCTTACATTTTCAATGTAACTTCAATTTTTGCTACACTATGTAGATCTTCACATTGGAGACATTATGGCTGCAACATACTCATTTGTTTCTTTTGCTGTCAAGTCTTTGAAGGATACTGGTCACTCCGCCCACCTACTCCTATTTTTATAGTCTATCAGTATCAGTTGATGTTAAAGCTGGTGGTGTTCATATATCCAAACAGCCTTCAGGTGTCATTGAGTCACCTAAATGTTCTTGAATACTTTCTTGTGCTCCTTTGGTTTAGTGAATTTAGCTCTGCTCTGTACTTCTTAATTTTATTCTGTCCCTGTTTTATTGCCTTAGCCACAAATTGTGGTCCTTTTTTGTATATTTTATGTATAAAACACAAAGTTGAATCCCAACTATTTTTAAGACAAAAGTCTGTCAAAACTTTTTTTATTGTAAAGAATATTTATTATGTGAATCTCTATTATTTTATGATATTTATTGCAAAAGACTTTGAATATGTACTCATGTCTGAATATAACAAAATATCAATACTTAACGAAATAAGGATGACACAAAGAAAGTACATATGTTAACTATAATGCAGAAAATATATTAATTAATGAAAATGGCTCTGGAGTTCTTTTGTTACAATGACAGGTTGTGAGCTGCATACATGTGTTACTGGGTTGTTGGAGTTTCTCCTCCTTGCAATCTATCAGGTAGCAAATAACTTCCTATTGATACTTCCATACCACTAGTCTGTGCTCTAGTTTAGTTTAGCTAAGTTTAGGTTTGGTGACTATATATCAAGTAAGTTTTTGCTATGGGATATTTAATACAATTGAATGTATATATTAAGCACAACAGTGCCAAGAAGTGTAGGCCTTATTTATTTATCAAAGAACTTGGAGATACAGTTGTGGAGGAGGAGACCATAATAACTTCAAGGTGGTTGGTTGTTGGTTTTATGTTGTTTCCTTAAGAATACCAAATTAATCTGTAAAAGCTATTAGAAATTTTCCTATATAAAACTTCTTGGCTGGTTAAATTGTACGTCAACTGAAGTAATGAATTAACAAAGCTCAAATCTAAATAAAAAGCAAGAGCGAGGGGAAAAAAAGTAACAGTTTTGTTGCTGTAGTTTGCTAGATTTGAAATTTAGGGATGTGTGTGTGTTTGTGCCTGTGCCTACGGCTTGTTTGGTTCTTATCCCATAGGTTTTCCCAATGTCAGCTTAATCTATCTTGTCTTTAAATTAAAGACTCTTAAGGGTGACCTAAGTGTCAGGGCTACTTGTGGCCATTTAACACACATTCAACAAAAAAAGCTTTTCATTAAGAGTGAATGGGGAGACCTCATTCTTCTGTTCATGTGGGTCAAGGCTAACATCACAAATCTTCTAAAGTAAAAAGTTTATTAAATGGGCATAATCTTGTGTCCTCTTCAGAGGAAGTGGTTCTAGAGAAACTCCACTTTGAGAACATAACTTGACAAATGTGTCGCATTTTGTGTTTTGAAGTCCTGCCTCTTTCAGTTGCCGTATAAGCTGTTCTGACTTCTAGCATATTGATTATTTGAATAAGCTTGACTTTTGTAGTTCACTCCATCAAAGCTGATCCAGCGTCGTAAAATGAGCTGACTGAAGAGTTGCTTCCTCCATTCGATGGCATGGATGACTTCTGTGAGGTATAAAGTGAAATCACTGTCCAGCTACATCTAAGAAATGGCTTGCGTTGCCCTATGCAGTTGGTACTGCTGCTCTCCCAGCCTCAGTGTGACAAACTTGACAGGCTGGGAGGCTTGTAGAGTGGCAGTGTATATACATATATGAAGTCTGCTTTCTAAGATGTATTTGTGAGATGGAGCAAAGCCAGAAGAATGTTTCTGAGGAGTAGGCAGCACTCTTTGCACTGCTTTCCTATTGCCGATGGTTCTCTAACAGTGACAGCTGCAACCAGCCCTTGGGAGACAATGAAATCCTTGTCAAACAGTCACCACTGGTCAGATATGACCATTTTTAATACTGTACAGACACTTAAAAATATCAAGCCAACTGCCTTTTTGTAACTGGATACAATCCAGCTCTACATTGAATAAGTTTGCTTGAAGGGTGTTAGTTATTCCTCTTCAAGAAAAACATTATACTAGTTACCTCTGTCTCTTTTTCCAGTCAGGTGATTTCTGTGGGGATTGGGCTTGGTTTGGTTTGGTTCCGAGCAGAAGAGAGCCTGGAAGACTGATCTGTACTCTTACCAATGATTATCTTCCATCATGAACTGTGTCACAGCACAGTCTCGGATTTCTTTTTAAAAAAATCAACAAAACCTAACGCTCTAGTTAGTCACAATAACTAACACTCCTTTCACTAACTGAACTTCGGGAATAACTTCAAGTTGCAGTTCCTCAGGAGGATAATTTGACTTCGACTCACACAGCAATGAGAAGATAACGGTTCCTTGTATGTCTTAAATGATATTCGAATTTCCAGGTGTTAGCTAGAGAAGGCAGTGTTAAAGCAAGGAGAATAATAGGTATTTTTCTTGGGTTAGATGCTGTATGATTTGTACTAGGACACATTGATAAATTTGAAGTCACTTTCAGGTTGCCTGGAATGTCAGAGATGATTTCTTTCAGGCAGACAGATTTTTGTGGTGTAGAACCATGCAGGGTTGCATGAGAGCTAATGAATGTCTTTCTCGTGGGGAAAAAAAAAAAAAAGGGCAAGCTGACAGATGTATGAAGTAAGCCTCTGCAGCTTGAAGAGACAACAGTTATTTTAAATACGCCCCGTGTGGTCAGTCATTACAATCTGTTCTACAATATAGCAATGGGAATGACCATCTAGAGCTACTGTCTTTTGTAAGGGGGCTTGCTCAATGCTAATGAGATTTCTGGCGATTAGGAGACTGACGTGCAGATTTCAGTTCTTCAGCCCAAAATTTGTCAGTGGGCTGTTCAGATTACTTTGTACATGTCTGTAGAGTGCCAGACTGTCAGAGGTAGATCGTAAAAATTATTTCTTAGCTGATTTCAGATGGTTTTGGAATCTTATTTTTTAAAACGAAGAGAACTCTATAAAAATGGTTGTGTAATTAGGCAGTAAGTTCAGCTGACCTACTAACCTAATTATACAAGGTTGGTGATGGTTTTGAATGAGCCTGCCATCTGGATATACACAGCAGAGACCTGAAATGTGTTGCATAAGGTCTGGGATGAAGGAAAAAGAGAAGTCCCTCAAGCAAGCTGGAGCTCAGGTCTTGGTTTGCTTAGCGTCTTGAAACTTGTGGTAAGAGATGAGTTTTGGAAATGGAAGATAAATCAGTTTCCGCATTCCCTGCTGGAGGAACACATTGCTAGCATGAGCATTTGAGAGTGTTGGGGGGTTTCTCTGAAGATGGGTTAGTCACACTAATGCTAGTGTGGAGGATGACAGTGTTATCCAAGGGCAGGGATAATGCTGAACAAATGAAAAGTACTCGCTCTTGTTTATGGTTCCGTATCATAAAGACAGGTGGGAGAGGATTAGCTCCTCTGTCTGTGATAAAGCAAATCTGTTAAGAGGGATTAAAAAGGCTTGATGAAGTGTTTTAATGGACTTAGATGAAGTAATGGATTTTTGTCCTGGAGGAAAGTTCAGGACTCACTGGTACTTCTGTATTTCTTGTTCTGCTAAAATTACCTTCAAATTCTAAGGAATCCTGATTAATTGTTGGCTTTCTTCCAGCTGGAACATTTGTGTCAGTCAGTCATGGTGGTGCTTCAAAAAACCTGGAATAAAGTTTTGTTTTCCTGTCACCCAGTGGGATTTTCCAGCCTTACACAGTGCGTGGGTTGCACAGGTCTTGTTCTGATGAGCCTTCAGTGGGCAAGTTGTGTTTGGGGCAGCTCTTAATCATTTGTACTTCCTCGCTGTGGTTAGTTTTCACCTTCCTTTCTCTGATGGGAGTAGCCAAGGCACGGCTTCTACCCTTGGCATAAGTTGCTTAGCCATATGGGGCCTGTGTTAACAAGCTTTATACTTATTTGAAGGATCTATTAAAAAGAATCTTCTAAACCATCCAGAAAGTTTCCTTCAGCATGTTCTGCTTTGACATTAGAATGTGGACTTAGACTGCCACTGGAACACGGGACTGATGGAGGGATAAAGATGCTCTGTGAGCTGGGCAGCAAGCAGAACCTGCCAATCAATGTTTTGGTGCCATCTCAGTCTTTAAGAATCCCAGTACTGAGTTATTCACCCTTGTGAAGAGTACTCGTTTGCTGGAACTGGAGAGCTCTTGCAGCATGTGTCCTCACTACCAGCCACCATGCAAAAGCCCAGGACCTCGCCAGATGTTTGCAGGAGGCAGAGATCCCTGTAAGCATTCCGATGACCATTATATTTTTCAGCTGCATTTTCAGTGCCTCTGAGTGTTTGTGCTTTGAAATGATCTTTGCTTTTTACCTACACAGGTAGCTGCATGTAAGTACTGATTTGCTCTCACTTCAGTTTGGTTGGGAATGCCTTGCTATGTCTGTGCACGTGGATTCTGATAGAGACTATTTCTTGGCTGGAATGTTAGATCCAAACTCAGTCTCTGTTAAAGGGTAAAAGAGGAATATGGACATACTGGTCACCACCACGTGAGAAGCCAACACAGTTGGAACGAAGCATTATTCCCGGGGTGACGTTTGTTGCTCAGTTTGTATTTGTGATAAAGAGATGTGGTGCTCTTGTTTTTCCCAGTATGATGCTTGCAGTTGCCACTTCCCCTTCTCCTGGTGAAGATGTCTTGGGATAATTCCTCATTTACTTATTAATAAATACAAGACCAGGACAGATTTCCTTCAGACAACACATCGCATGTCTTATATCTTAGGTTTAAGTATATAGGGATGAAACCATAGTCTTCCTGAATAACTTTGGGTTTTAGCTTCAAAAAAGGGCCAAAAGTTCACCTGGATCTTTCAATGTTTCAGGCATACGCACCTGACTTGTAAAAGGAAGAGAAACAGCGTGCTTTCAGGGGAATGGCATTGTTGTGTGTATTACAGAATTACCTGTCTTTAGCTTGAAAATNTTTTTTTTTAAGAAAAGAAATGTACCTTTATTTTAGTCCTTTGAGAAAGGTGTGCCTGATGGCCATGCCTGTCTTGCATTGTAAGCATGCCCTGTTTTGTAAACCTTTGCATAAACCTACTGTGCTACCCATCTGGAAACAAATATCCCACAGAACACGTTGTCAAAAGGCACAGGCACTTGACAGAGGCTGTACCTCAAAGGGCTGAACCTTGTGTTTGTGCAGTGCAATTCACAAAGGAGCTTTCATCCTGCCCAACTCTCGGGGTTGCAGCTACAGGGTGACTGATTTTATACTTCAGAATATTTCTTGTGAATGAAATTGATGGATTTACACCTGTGATTAAGTTGGCCAGGCTACAGCATACTTACACTGAGACCTAACACCACTGTAAGCCCTTATGAATGGGCTCAATACCAGTGGTAGGGCTTTTTTCCTTGTGTGGGTTTTTGTTTTGTTATGTTTTTAATTAGTTGGGTTGGTTAATACAGCACATGGTCTTATGAATATCTGGCATTCCTAAGTGTTAGGATGTTCTTAGCTTGTGTGATTAAGCAACTGTGAGAAGTAGCTGGAATACCCTAAGCATATGCTGAAATTACATAACTGGTTACCTACTTAAGGTATATTTTAAAGGAAATTGCCTGTCTTCTGGTTCATGCTTTAACTTCCAAGCCACCTGACAATTCCTCCAGTGCCAGGAGGATTCCTCTTCCAAACTTTCAGCAGGAGTAAAAGTTGAAGTTGCCTGGCCTCCTACAGGGCTCCTCCAAAGCATCATTTCTTGTGTGGTATTCCATTTGAACTTTGGGATCTGTGCAGTTTCTGAATAGGACCCTTCAAAATGAAATGAATAAGCTAGTTGCCCCAAAGGAAGAGGAAGGTGCTGGGGCATTTCTCTAACCTGGGCATTGTTAGATTGTATGGAACTTTTTGGTATCAAGATTTTTTCACTGCCCCTGCTTGAAATCCATTTTCAGCTGCTTGTATTTCTCATCAAAATCAAGTCTCATTTATCCATCCCCTTCTTTTTACAGAATAACTGTGCACTTGTTCATTTTTCTACATAGCACACAAAGTTATTCTGGCTGAAACATGCTGCAACTATGTGAGCCATCTGTGCTACTACTGAGGCACTTGCTGGTTTAATACATTTCTACGTGTTCTGTGTTTCTTCTGAATCACAGTGAGGGTAAGTCTGTTAGGAAGGGTAGGAAATGCAGTATAATTGTGTCTCATGGTTTTGTTTTTGTCCAAAGTTCAGATCTGGGTATAAACTCTGGCAAAGTTTGGCAGTACCTGGTGTCTGGTCTTGAGTTTACTGATCTGCAAGAGTATGAAAATACTGCATAAATTCTGCCACATTAAATAGTAAAAGGAGCAGTGGCCCTTCTGGAGTCTCTAAGAGCTTTTTGCATGGACTTTCAAATCTTGAGGCTTAAAGCCTGTGTGCTTGTTTCCCCCCTTTCCAATCTCTTGCCCTGTACTGGAGCAAGAGCATTTGCCATGGTAGTCCCATAGTCATCCATCACTGCTGCCAGGTGCAGATAACATGCCCTGCAAACGTTAATCTGATTTGCTCTTCCTGCTGACAACTCTGACACACTGGGGTTTGGGATGACTTTATCTGTTCAGGTGGCAAAAATCGCAGTACCTCCTTAGCGAGAGGCTCAAAGCATTTTGCACTTGGACTTAAATTCTTTTAAATCAACTATGCCTGATAAAACACCTCTGAGGAAAGCATTTCCCTATTGCTGGTGGGAAAACTGAGGCCGGAGTTGAGTTGAGTCCCGCTGGGAGGCACCAGCACAGTCAGAAGTCTTTGACCGACACCGTGGTATTTTACTCACTAAGTCGTTTTTCTGTACAGAGAGATGAATGGATGAGAAAACCTCTTCGTGCCTGAAACTGTAGCGCTCGCTGGAGAATTTTTATAAGTTGTATGTTGTAACATGCCATAGATTGTGCGTGCGTGCAGGTATTTGACTGTGATGGTTTAGAAACCGTGTTAATACTCCCATGGGGAAAAATATATAATCCTGACACAATGTAAACTGTTCCTGATACAGCACGCTGTGCAGCATGATCCATCTGCAATGAACGGTTCCACGTTTATTAGGTTTTGTTGTTTTTTTGAAATAATATTTGAAAATGGTAGTGATCCTGATCTCCGGGTGCCAGCGTTGGGATATGGGGCATACGAGGTAGGAGCCTAAATAATACGCGTTTACTTGCAGAGCTAGAAACTAGAGCCATATCCTATGGCCTTCTAATTAAACCCCTTTATTTCCACAGATTTATTCTGTGGGCCTTACTAAATAGATCAGCCTTGGGTTTCTAATGGTGACTACTTGAGGAGGAATGTAGCCTTTGTTACCCTGAATAGTTGGGAGCAGATTACCGGGCTGCCAATTTCCTGTTGCCTTTCAGAGCTGCAATTTGAGCCCTATTTGCTCCTGGCTCTTGCACAATAGAAAACAATGGGTGGCTTCTTTCAGGTTTCACTTCAGAGCTCTTAGAAACTGGGGAAGTGGCAAAAGCCCTACTTTACAGGTAATTAACAATAGATAATGTTTGCTCTGCGTTTCCCCCCCCCCCCCTTTTTTTTTTTTTTTTTTTTTTTTTTTTTTTTAATAAGAGCTGGTTAAAGGTAGAACTACACACTGAGCTCCCAATATAGATGCTGCACAAATAGGCTGGTGGGATGCAGTCCCAGAGATAGCCCTAGCAAGATGATGGCAGTGGGTCACATGTACTTCCAATGAAAAAGAAATGAAAAAGCAGAGCAGCAGGGCAGTTGGGTTGCTAACAGTGCTGAAGGCGAAGCAGCGCAGTCTGGCCAAGCTCCCAATCAGCCCAGTATGTGAGAGTTTATTGCTGTGAACCTGCTCTTTGATTTAGGGCTCCTTTTTATTGTATCCTCTATCTCCTTTACTAGGTACACGCTTCTCATACCTTGTTGACGTTTATGTAGGCTAGTTAAATGTTTTCCTGTGTATATACAGTTCTAGGAAACCACCTGTCCTGTAAAGTTTATCTTAAATACAGAAGCATGTTTTACCACATAAAGATATAAGTGTCTGTTGTTTAACCTTATCTTGTTAATGGAGACCTGTGGACACCTAAAAAGATGTGGGGGAAAAAAAAATGCACTTGTGTTGTTATTAGCAATTATCTAAAAATGGGTTGGGGCAAACAGAAAATGTCTAAAATAGGATGCTCAGGATCCCCCAAGGTAGCAGGGAAGAGATAGATATCAGAATAAGAGTCACCTACCCTCAGAAGTGAATTTTGTGTCTGCACATTGTAGGTTGTGAGGTGGTATGCTGGCAAGCTTTGGGAAAAGGAGGGGGGAAAGGAAAAATAAAAATAGACCTTTGAACATGCTGATTGCAGAAATTTCTCTTTGGGCATGTAGAGCTAACTATTTACTCGGCCTTGTTGTGTATGTGGAAACTTCCTGAGGACACAGGAGATTCGTGCACACACATAATGTAGTTGCCCAGTATGCAAATTGCATACACTTGCATTCTGTACCTGCCAACCTTATGTGTGCAGAAACTGGAGGAGAGATGGAAAAGTTCACTCTGGTAAAGCCTGCTCCAGTAAATCCTGGCTAATACAAGCAGCGCTACTATAATTTTGGCTCTGTGAGCAAATCACACTTGTGCTTGGTGTCTCTGTTGTGTTTGCTCTCCCAAGACAACTTCTGGTTTTGCTTGCCTCTTTCTCAACAGGGGCCCAGTCTGGTGGTGGGATTGCTGGCTTGAGAAGTTGCTGCCTCCTTTGGAAATGCTAATGTTTCAACTGTTTATAAAACACAGATACACAGGGGAAACAAGGGGAAGGCACTGCTTGTGCTTGACTCTGGTAGCAGGGGAAATGTCCTACAGTGCGGTACCTGAAGGCAGCACGTGCTCTTTAGAGATGCCTCTCGGTGTTAAACGTGCTCTGAGGCAGTCATCTACTCACCTCACTTACTTTCCTGCCTGAAGACACAGCTTTGTAGGTGGCTACTGAGGCTGCAGACATGGATATAGAGCTGCAAGCCGCAAAAGGGACATATCTAGCAGTACATGAGGAAATTCTGGCTGTGTGCTCTATTCACATACATTTGAACAAGTAAGCAAAGTATGAAAAAAGAAATTAAAACAAGAAGCAATTCTGCATTTTATGCCTGTTTCTGAGTTTCCCATGAGGCTTGTAGAATTTCATTAGCTTTAACTGTGAACATGACTTTTGCTTCTTGTTCTCACCATCTGCAGGACTTGGAAAAACTATTCGACTCAATAACGTACTTCTGTTCCTTCTCCTTCCTCTGGTAGCAGCCCCTCTCACTTCTATGACTTAAAAGCGATATCTTTTAGACTGTAAACCTTGCAATAGAAACTAGCTCAGAGGGAGAAAAGGATGGCAGAGTTGCAACACTTTGGATGTATGTTTTCTCTAGATGAACAGATTGCCATGTCCTCTGGTGCTGATCTTTGTCAGGAGCTCTGAAAAAGAGGAGGGAGAGATTCTGAGCAGAGGCTTAGAGCCAAAGTGTAAAATTGCCTCACTGGGAGCTTTAGTACGGCATTGTGATTATTTCCTTCTTTCTCCAGTTCCTTGCAGGTAATTTAGGAAAATACAGGAGATATACATGAAAAAATTTTCCTTTCTTTGGAAAACCACAATACATTTTAGCAAATGTTCAATCATTTTGGCTTTTGCTACTACTTCTCCTAAATCTTGTACCCTTGCATTAGCGAAATGTGAGCTGCTGTGGCACTAGATTAATTTACATGTAACTCACGTTTACAACTTAGTTCCATTTGTAAATGTAGACTGTTTTGGACCACAACAGTTCACTTGAAATCCAGCCCCCCATTCTCTATTTCATTTTTCAGGAAGGTAAGCACCTCTTGTGTGCCTGCACTTACTTTTCAGGTTTATTAGAGTCTGTTCTCCAGAGGGGAAGCAGAACTAGCCCTCAGTGACCAGTGTGCAGCTGCAGAGATCAGACTGCTGTGCTGTTGTGGTCCCTGTGCTCTTAGAGTCCTTCCCAGGTTTGTGCACATCACCTTTCCCACCAAAGACTCTGCAACAGAGATTCCACTTGCCCTTGGAAAGGCCACAATGCCTCCCATAGATGGCCAAATGTGCCCTGGCTGTTGCAGGTCTCTTTCTTTAAAAGGTAACCAAGCTCCCATTGGTAAACCTCGTAGAAATCTTCAGGTGTCTGATTTATCCCTCTGAGAGTTGGGAAATTCTCTTCTAAGGTTCAAATCTAAAAGTCACGCACGGTAACTTTTTGCACAGCCCAGTAAACATGGCAAGGATTGCCTCACCACTACAGGTAAGGGAAACACCAGCCAAATCAGGTACCAAAATAGGGTGCCCATCTCCTTTTTATTTTCTTCCTCTTTTAAATTGAATTCCTAACAAAGAATCCTGGAGTTCCTGATGTACACTCCGTTGTTGCAGAAGCATGTGTATGTGCAGGTTACACAAACCAGCCTGTGTTTGTATACCTGAGAGAACAAAAATGCACTTTGCAGGTTCAACAGCTCCGTGTGGAACAGAAAAACAAGTGCATTGGATTTATTTTCAAATTCAGCTTAATGGATCCTATGGAATGGAAGTCTGGAGTGAAACTCACAAGTCTGTCTAAGAGCTACCTAAAATTTGACCTTGTTTTCTGGACAATTCAATCTCAAAATTTCTGAAAATGAATGTAACTAACTCAGTTCGTATGTATGGATTTCAGAAACTAACCACAGGCTACTGGTTTTAAAAACATTGACCTTATACATCCATTGTCCCTTTAATGGTCTAGATAAGGCCAAGCATTGACTCTGATGTATAAGGTCCACACCAGCAAGAAAAGAGATACTTTTTTTTTTTTCTAGCTACTTGCTTTGCACTTGAGGTTTTGTAAATCTTAATACTCTTAAAATTTGCTTTTGAAGTTTCATTTAAACTAATTGCACCAATGGGAAGAAAAGTGATTTTATGCTGTGTGTGTGTTCAAAAAAGACCACCATTTCTTTGCATCAAGAGAACATAATTAAAAACCTGTTTGGTTGTTGGTTTGGTTTTTTTTTTTCCCCCAATCTCCCAATTCTTCTCCACCTGGAACTCGACACCATAGGCATTCACTGTGTTTTCACTTCTGTTATAGGGTAAGGGGCATTTTTTTCCTCATTATAAATACAGTAGTTTTCTTTCAACTAACTCTCCTCTCCTACCTTTTCCTGGCAGGGGACGATATTGCTGGTCAGTACTTCTCAGCACAGCAGGTTACTTAGAAGTGCTGGGATAAAATGTGTGTTTTCCCCTTATTCAATAATTTTTTTGCCATTTCACTGTTACTATCACTTCTTTCTTAGTACACACTGGTAAGAGTACAGGAGCCAGGCTGGTGTTCTTGCTGCCCAGCTTCGTGAGGGTATCGTGGAGCAAGGGGAGAGCCTAGGATTATGTTCTAATCAAAAGAAAAGTCAAACCAACTCAAGCCAGGCTTGAGTATTTTCTCTACATAGCACCTCCTGCCACTGTCTGTGCTGAAGGAACCTCTGGTCTGACCTGGAAGGTGCTGTAGCCAGGCAGTCTGTTTCGGTAATTGAGTTGATGATGCTAGACTGCTTCCATGACTTTTTCCGCATTGAATTTGTCTATAAATGAACCCACGGTATAAATTGCATGGCAGGCTTACAAAGATGGCCAAAATAAAAACCTTGATGGCAGGCAGTTAATTTCTGTTGGCTGGAATCTCCATGAAGCTGTAGCCTTCTGAAAGCCTTGCTGTGCAGGCTGGGGTTCAGCTCCGTTGCTAGATGCTCAGCTTTCTGACAGCTGATGGCCCGGCTGGTTGCTTGGGCTTCCTCTGCAATCAGAAGGATGAGCAAGGCAGGATTGGAGGGAGATCCAGCCCAGCCTGAAGTTAGTGGGGTGTAGCTCTCCGTGGAGGTACCTTGCTCTCCTGGCTGTTTGGGAATCACAGCTGAACAGGTAAAATTTAGATCCCTAATTTAGGTGACTGAATTTAAGTGAGGTGAATTCCACCTGAAGTTGCTTAAACTCATTGAAATCCTTTTTTCTTGCATTTTTTTTCATCTCTTCCTCTGGCTTGCTTTCTGGCTTTCACTTAGACATATTGGCAAAGGGTCTTTCTGTCTCTTTTGGAGTGTTTATGGAAAATACAATCAATGAGAAAAATGTTTCCTGTGACACAAGCTGTATGACAGATAACCCTTTCCTCCTGTTTTTGCATTCTGTGGGTACAGAGATCTAAGTGGGGATATTTGCATACACACCATACACAAACCAAAATTTTTCCTCTCTCACATCGAAAATCTTCAACAGCACATTTGGGTTGACTGTTCTGTTTGTCAGCCTTGCTCATACATGATCTGCTGCAGAAAATGATGCCTCCATCATGTTTTTTCAGAGGAGGTAAATTTGCCAAAACAAATGATAAGCAGAGGAATGCCTGACAACTGTGTTTTGATTTTACGTAACCTTTACAATATCCTCTCGCAATGCCTCCCAGATAAGTAGGTGGTATGCCAAAAAAAGAGAATAGTTAAAACTACTAATGATCTCATCTGATCTCTCTGTTTTAAACAAAGCGCTTTTTGATGGGTTACGAGACATGACATCAGAGTTTTCAGTTTCGTGCCTGCGGCACGCTGGAAGGAGCCTGCAGCTACAGCAGTAAGCATCCCACAGAGGCAAACCCAGCCACGGCGTGGGAAGGCCTAAATATAGAAGAAGCGTGAGTGACGACAGCAGCAAAATGATAGATGAGTCGGGCAAGGTTGTGTGATGATGAGCTGGAGCTGTTCAGCCTGGAGAAGAGAAGGCTCTGGGGAGACCTTAGAGCAGCCTTTCAGTATCTGAAGGGAGCTACGGGAGAGCTGGAGAGGGACTCTGTCAGGAAGTGTAGGGATAGGACAAGGGGTAATGGTTTTAAATTGGAAGAGGGGAGATTTAGATTAGATATTAGGAAAAAATTCTTTAGTGTGAGGGTGATGAGGCACTGGAACAGGTTGCCCAGAGTTGTGGATGCCCCATCCCTGGAAGTGTTTAAGGCCAGGCTAGATGGGGCTTTGAGCAACCTGCTCTAGGGAGAGGTGTCCCTGCCCATGGCAGGGGGGTTGGAACTTGATGATCTTTAAGGTCCCTTCCAACTCTAACCATTCCATGATTCTATGGTACACCAGAGTCAGAAAGGCAAACGCTTTTCAAAATTCTCCAGGCTGCATTGAGCCTCGGTTGAGATGCAAGTGTGAGGGGAGTTCAGCAGACCCTCAGACCCCAGGTTTTCCTTCCACCAAGAAAACTCTCACTCCTCAGTCTGATAATAAGCAGTGGTGAAACCTGTTTCATAGATATCTTTTATTCGAAAAAGATCACCCTGCTGTCCTGATAAACTGTAATCTTATACTTCACATATGTAGGAAACAGTGTGAACAAACAGATTAAGCCAGAAAGATCTGCCTTCAAATCTCAACCTTGTTCAGGAACAAGCAGCAAAACATCCCATCTTCCTACCTCTGTTTCTACACAGTACAGGCAATTCTGACTATAATGGGTATTTCATGACATATTACAGCCCTGTGTTGGTACTGTGTTTCAACAACACACTGAAAAATTATTACATATATGAGTTGTACAAAGTACTTTATATTCTGCTTTCTAGAGGCATTAGTAAGAAGGGAGCACGCAAAGGGAGCCCTTAGGTGCAAAAATTATGGTCTCAAAACTGACTTTTTAAAAGGTTTATATATCCTCATTTAAGTCTTCAGATGAAACTCAAGATTTTAATCTCCTAATATTTATTTATTTATTTATTATTATGCTCTTCCTAGAACTTTTGGATAAGTGGTAACATTTGGTTTTACTTCTCCATCCTTTCTCACTTCTGGACACCATCTCACCACGCTGTACCCCATGGAGCAAGGGTAGGGACTTTGTGCAGCATACTATATGTGTTCTTCAAAAATTGTCTTACTTTGAAAGCAGCCTCTCTCCAGCAGGACTGCCACAGAGCATGAAAAGGGCTGGAAGCTGAAGGCTGTGAGGCTCAAACGTAAGTGGAGTGCAGTACTTCCCCCAGGGAAGGTCACAGGAGCCAAATCTTGCCAGGATGCGGTTATAAATTGAGAAATTTGGGTGGAGGTGGCTTTGTCTCTTTTGCCCCACTGGGCTGGAAAGGCAGGGGTTGGTCTGTAAGGCCAGGTCAGAGGCAGGGGAGTGCCCCTAACTCAGCTCTTGAGCCCTGGCTTCAGCAGCTGGAGAGGAGGTTTTAGGCAAAACTGTCTTTCTGCAGCTGACCTACAGGGCAGGGTAAGACTGCAAGGACTCACAAGTGATTAAAATCAGGCCATGGTGGCACTGCTGGAGCTATGGACCCGTGGCAATTCTCCCATACTGGTGGAGTGATCTCTGATGGCTCTCTTTGTCCTGTCCCTGGGTGTGATGACAGCAGCTTTTCTTCAAAGATAACTAGTCTTAGGATTTGTTTTCCTTTGGAGTCCAGATCACCAGGTCAGTGATCTTGGAAGGATCAGCAGGCAGGACTGGTTCCAGTATTGGCAGCACCTTGTCAAACAGCTGGCTTGACAGTGTTTGCTCTCTTTGGGACAGCCACTCAGATTTCCTACTCAGCTTGGTGGGATCATTGATACCTTGCAGGACTGTTCTGCAAACTCCACTAACTTTGCTCAAGTCCATGGTGTGATGCCACCAACTGGTCACCTGGCTTGCTGATTGCAGTCATCAGCCTGAAACTTTCTCCTTCTTGCCAGACTTGGTCTTTCCTTGTTGTTCCCCTGGCATTATCCTTGCCCCTGGTTTCTACTGGATGGATGTGGTTCTGGTCCCGTCTCCTCCTGATCCCATCCTTTGTGGTAAAGTTATTCAGGTACTGTGCCTGCTCTGGTACCCTTGGATAACAGAGACCTGCAACCCTTAGCCAGACTCCTGATGGCATGCCTTGTCTAAAGAGTCTCAACTTCAAGAAATAGTTTCTGGAAAAGCAGATATAGTCTTGGCAGGGAGAAATAGTTTTTGTTGCTTGTCTCTAGTAACTTCAGCTCAGTCTAGGCATACAGAGGAGATGCTACCTGGCAAAGGGAAACAGGTGAAAGCATTTAGTCATCTGCAATCATTTCCTTAATAAAAGGACTTGATACTGTTAGCTGGTGCATAGCCTAGGGGTTATATTCTTATCTAGACCTAGGCAGGAAGCTATATGGTTTACAACTGGATGGAAGAAATAGTGATTGCATGCCTAATCTGCACAGTAGACTACTGGAGTAAATTTTCCTTGGAGTACAAACCTAAGGGTTCCCAAATCAGAAAGACAGAGCATTACATGTGTGGATTATTGGTTAACCCACGTATAGGATTAGAGTACAGGGTTAGGATACTGAGAACATGGTAGACTGATAATCTGGAATCTGTAAATTTGGGATAGAATGAAAAGGATAGCAAGAGTATTGTAGACTAATGCTCCAGAACCTGCAAATTCAAGGTAAAATATAAAGAAAACCTACCATGAAAGCTGTGAGAACCCAGAGGCTCTTGTGGAAGACTCGTTTCTGCCCCTTGAGAGCAACTGTGTCACGCAAGTGCACATCTACCACAGCTGAGGTACAGCACAAGAGGCTTTGCTTATATATGGGGATATTAAGCAGTCTTGTTTTTGATACTGCTCATAGTCTGTCTTAATGTGCTTCAGACTTGCTACCAAACCTGCAACTATAAGCCCAGGAGAGGTGTTCTATGCTGCTGTGTGCCTTCTAGAGTCCTGATGCCTTTTTTTCTGCTGGAGTGTGTTTGGTAAGTCTCTGCTAGGGCATCGCATGCTACAGTGTGTGCTTTGGAAAGTGTGTTGGTAATAAACCTGGCCTGTGATCTGTGATTAAGCTTTGGGGTTTTGGTACATAAGTTACAGGATCTACTCTCTGCAAAATGCTCGTTTTGAGTCTGCTAGAGAGATCAAGTTGAGGTACTTATCAAACCAAGGTCTGCTGATTCTTTGTTGGGTGCCTAAGTAGAGATGAGCCTTGTCCAGGACAAGGGCTTTGAGTGGCTTTTGTGATACAAATGGTGCATGTTTAAAGCCTTGCAAGCCCTGGATGTGGCTGGGAATGGGAAGCTGTTTGTTTGAGGGTATTAACTGTCTGATAGCATGTCTTGTCTGCACTGTGGTGGCCTGAGGAGCAGGGTAGCTTGGAAATGCCACTTGCAATTAAAACCTGTATTTTCAAGTGCAACTCTACTGTTTGTTCATGCTGAGAAGGGCTTCCTATCTTTCTGAATCTTTTGGTAGCTGGGCTACACTTAATAGGATGAGATTTATTTTTTTTCCCTTTCCTTCTTGAACCACAAAGCTAGCAAGCTATCCAAGAGAGAGGCTTGTAATTATTGCTAAGTGAAGTATAAACCAGGGTGGCTGCTTAGTGTAGGGCTAAGTGGGGCACACTCTGGCTTCAATTATGCTGGTGTATCTCCGAAATAACTGTGGGACTCTGGGTTTTCAGTCGTGGTAAGTAGGAGTAGAAACTGCTCCCACTGCACTGAAGATACTGTGTCTGTTGTCACTGGAATATTCATATTGTTGTACTGGGCCACAGAAGCATCCCCCTGGGTGGATTTTTCTTTTTTTGGGCACTCCAGGGAAGGTTAGATTTGCTTCTCTTTAAAAGCTTAAAAGCTCTGTGTGAGTTCCTGTCTGTTGTAGGTTGTGACCTAGGAGTTTGGGGCTGTGATCTTCCTGATGATAACCTCATCATCTAGCCTTGACTTGTCTATAAATGGGCTGTCTGTAAATGGGACATGATTTCTTAGACATCTCCTTCTCCTTGCACTAAACTTTGTTGTGCCTATAAGTTGTTTCATGTTTGTAAATGTAGAAAGTTGTTGTTAAACAGCAGCAACTTTAACTTGAGACTCACCTGCTTTAAATTTGGTTGGTTTTGGTTTTTTTTTTTATGTTCAGATTGTTTTTCCAGTGGGTTTGCAGAGTAAGTGGAATGCAGTTTCCCTGTATACTATATGGGTTATATATCTTGCACTGAGCAACAGGAAAAGGCTTTTTGTTTGGCTCTTTAGGAAATAGGGAATATTTGGGAAAGTCCTTTGCCTGTGCTTTTCCAACACTTTCTAGGTGTCTAAAAATCATTGCAGAAAAATGTCTGTGACTGATTAGAAACTCTTAGTTGTGTAAAAAGTGATTATAGATCAGTACTGAGTGGCAAAAAAAAAAAAAAAGTAGTGGAGGGGCAGGGAGAGTGACTTTGGGTGTTTGCTGTTTTGTTGGTTTTTTTCCCCACTTTATAGTGCTCTATTTCAGCTCCATGGTTTTTCTTTGTTAGCTCTGGTCTACAAAATATATTCCGCATTTCCATATCTGTTTGATATCTAGCTCTTTGTTGAGATTAAAGCAGAAACACTAGTATCTTTGCATGGTGTCTTTGCTTCGCAGAGTTGAAGAGCACAAATACTGCAGCTGTTGTAGTCCTTGGCTTGACCATTTGGTCAAATTGCTGTTGGTAGAGTGTTTTTTCTGTCTTGTTTTGTGGGCTTTTTGGTGTTTGGTGGGGTTCTTTTTTTTTTTTTTTTTTTTTTTTTTTTTTTTTTTAAACTAGGCCACTCAGGTGTCAAGCTGTGTCAGACTTGTTAAGAATTTTTAAGGTTTTCCTTCCTTTTTTGAAGGTGACCTTACAGAAAATAAGCATAAGGAATATTTTTTCTCATCCAATGTCTTCATAGATCTCTCCAACAGGTATGTCAGTGTTTCCCAGCCGCCTTGGTTTCTCACGCAGATGAGTCCTGCGAACAGTTTCCTAATGCACCCTGTTAGGACAAAGGCTCAGTTGTTGTTTTCTGTTGATAAACTGGACATTTAACTGCTTCGTTTCCCCCCTACTGCAGCAGGATTAGTCAGTGGTTATTTGCTCAGGCCCCAATCCTTGGGCTTGCTGGGACAATTGCTCGAGAGGTTCAGATTTAGAAACCAATGAATGTCAAGCTGAGCCTCTGAACTAAACTTTCTTTGAGATGAGCCAGAGTGACCTGCAGTGAGTTGTAAAGAAGAGTGCAATGACCCCCTCTCTCCCTCCCCTTCACTTCCCGAAACGAAAAATATTTCCCAGAGCACTGGGAACCCTCCTGACTTCCTCTCCTGTGAATTCTGGATTAGTGTGATTTGCATGCTTAAAGTTAATTCACTGGTGAACGGAGGAGGTGTCTGGGAGCTTGAATAGATTCAGCTCCTTGCGCCGAGTGCCAAGGGCCTCCAGTGCGAACCACGTCATGAGGGAAAGTGAGGACATGTAGGACAACTGCAGGGGTGAAGGGAGGGAGGAGGGACTGGACCATTTGTACTGAAGTGTTTGCAATTCTGCCCTCCCACAGGCCATGGCAACTGGACTGAATGTAATGTGGCTCTTTTATTTTCTATCTCTCATTCAAATGAGGCCATATAACAAGAGCGAGAAGAAGGGGGGAAATGCGTGAAGTATACATAATAAAGGTGGTAGCGCTGAAAATGCCATTTGCTATTTAAAAACATGGTCAAACTCAGTGTATTGGCTGGGTTGGGAATTTGAGTGTGTTCAGTCCCTGGAAGGTTTCTTACAAAGCCATCTTTAAAAACAACACAAACCAAAAAAGCCCTGTCTTGTTATCCACAGGACTTGCTCCCTGATAAGAGCCATCTATCATGACCGAATTAAAACATGGGCTCTGTCCTGCAGCTAGCACTTGATAAGACACCTCCACCAGTTGGGAAAGTTCCCTTTTCCAATTTATTGGTGCCTGGGAAAGCTACTTTCAAACTGGGGAGGGGGGGGGGCAAGAACGCAGGAAAAAAAAAAGAAAAGAAAAGTTTGAATCATTGCACAGAGTCACTGGCCCTGCTGAGGGGGCTTTCTCTCTCTTCTGAAGAACAGACCACGCACAAAGCCAGATGGTTCCCGTCTGCTGGCTTTATTCAATGCACTTCCTCCCACAGACGGGAGCCCTTTTGCCCTCCTTCCACCCCCCTCTTTCAAGCATCCACCACTGGGCCTTTCTGTTCTGCGGCTGGAAATAATCTTTTATTGCCCAGTTGTTCGGAAGTGACCTTTTGCCCTTGATTAGATAGCACCAGGCTCTATCACCGGATTGCTTTTGAGCTGGCAGTTGCTTTTTTGTGTTCGCTGATCCGGTGTCAGGGAGAACAATGCAAGGCTTTGCAAAATTTTAGTCCGGCTAAGGCCTCATGTGGGATGGCTGGGGGTAGGGAGGAACAGCATTCTACAAAGCAGCCTTGCCGACCATGATTAGTTAGATGAAAACACTTCCTTTAATAAACTGCAAAACAAATTGTGTTTTGGTTTGGTTTTTATAGGCATCTCTCACACTGATGTAAAACTGCCACCCGCTCCTTTCCAAGCTGTGAGCTCCTCATCGATGGTGAGCAGCAAAACTGCTCCTTTTTTCTCTTCTGTGGGGTATTCCTGCCTGGTTGTGCAGGCAGGTGAGCTAAAACCTGCCCCCACGCTCTCCAGCTGGTGTGGAGCTCTGAATCACTGTGTGTCACTCACAGGGTGGCCAGAAGAGTTTTTTCTTGGGGAGGTGCTCTCAGGCCCTGGGGGAAATGGCTGATACCTCTCTCTTCCAAAAAGCAATGTTGACAGCTTTAGAAAGTGGAGGATTTCTGGTTAACTGTAGACAGGAAAGAGAAGGTGTTTGAAGAAGGTTAAGAAAGTTCTGTAAAACATAGGAAGGAGGAAAATGAGGGTTTCTAGAGAGATTTTAAACCCTAAATTCTAGAACTGATTGTGCATTAAATCTCACTTGACATATTGATTATATACTCTTATCCTATAGTCTATTATACATAAACTGTATTGTGTTTCTTTGGGAGGTGTTGTGTGAGTCTTTCTAGATAAATAGGTAAATTACTCTTGAGCTTTAGCCTAAAACCAAACCAAACAAATCCAAAATCCACCTTTCCCCTCCAGCTTGATCTGGACTGACTGAGAAATAGCAGGAGAGAAGCTGCTATCCTGTAGGTTATTCAGTGATCCAAAAGCTATAATCAAGAACGTTGGGTTAGTTGTTGTTGGCTTGTTTTTTTTTTTTTTTTAATTAGGTTTTCAGTATATGTTCAAGACTGCTTAGTCTTCAGCAGTCTGCAAAATAAAGAAATAAAGAGAGGAATACATCTGGTTTCCAGTCCTGTAGAAGTTAAAAGAGAAAGATCACTGTTCTGCATGGTTTTTATGGCTTGTTTTTTGTATATTTTTTTTATTTTTATTTTTTTATCCTGATGGAACTTTTCTTTATGATTCTGTCACAAACCAATTTTGTATAAATTTTCTACGGGGGATAATGTGTTGGTTACCACAGTCCTTTTGTTACTGGTGTGCACTACACTGCTCCGTTAAATAGTAGCTTAAAAAAAAAATTAGGTCTCTTGGACCCACTGATTCTATGATTTGTCAGCTGTTTTTTAATTCTGTGTGTCAAGGTCACTCCTTCACCTGGGAAACAACATGAATGTCTGGAGCGTGAATTGGACACACTCAATGTCATGATAGCAGTTTGCAAGCCCTGTTCCCCAACTGTCTGGGCTGCAGCTGCTGGAATCATAGCATGGTTAGAATAGCAAGGGACCTTATGCATCATCTAGTCCCAGCCCCGCTACCATGGGCAGGGACACCTTCACTAGACCAGGTTGCTCAAAGCCCCATCCAGCCCGGACTTAGAGAGGAGCAGTTCCCAGCCAAAGTGTCACCATTGTGAGGAGCTGGGGAAGGTACCTCCACCTGGGGACTGCTCCCGGCTCCCACAATTTGAACACAACGCAGGAAATATGTCCTATACAGGGAATGAAAAACATTTAATGACTTTAGTTATTTTGTTATATCAGTCATTGGAGGCAAAGTTTCTGATCCCACACCATATTGCTTACATTCTTTGTCTACCCTTCCTTCCCATCTCTTCTTATTTTTTTTATAGAACACAATTGCATGCAGAAGTCTACAGTAAAAGAACATCATTATGTTTTTTTCTCGGCCCTTGGAAAGCCAGCAATGATCAGTGTAAGGGCTTCCTGTGCATGGTTTGTGTGTAGGCATATGTGGTCATAGGTTACCTTGCAGGCAGTTTCATTTTTGTTGAGAGACTGCAGCCTCAGCGGGGCTGCCCTGAGGCTCTCCCCGGGCAGTCCTCTCGGGGCTGGCCCTTAGTGCAGAGAATATTGTCTGTTATGTTAAAAGTAATATGCAAGTGATGAAGGATTGTGGGGAGGAAAGTGAGGGATCCGTGCGTTTCTGTTAGGCTGTCTACTGGTGGTCACGGGGGGAAGAGACTTTTGCCAAAATTTTTCTGCACAAAAGTTGATTGGCTTCATGCTCTATCTTTTAAAACAAGCAGGTTAATGATACTTGTCTCGTGAGGTTGTTAAGACAAGTCAGTGCACATGAAGCAAGTGCTACTGGGGTGAAGAGCATCGCAGGAAAATTGTTGAAGTAAGTAATTCTGGCTGTGGAGTGGGGTTTGAGTGTTGTGTAGTAAGGTTTTAACACAGGGCAATGTGTCTATGAGGTAAAATTGACACTTTCCCACTAAATATACATTAACAAGGCAGAGATACTATAGGGAAAAAAAATATACAGCTAATCGTGCAATTCAAGACATGCAGAGTGTGTGCATGTGCTGTGTGTGATACAGTCACGTAGGTTAAATACAGTTTGTGCAAACAATGATAGTGTTGCTGTTCCTGAGCTCAGAGACATTTCTCCATATGTGCGTGTTTGCTTACATTTCACAGTACTTTCCCCTTTAAAGCCTGTTAAAGAGTTACTTGCTAAGTAACACCAGTTGGTCTAGATACGAAGGTTTTCAGTCCTACGTACCTCTCCATAGAAGGACCATCCATATGTTTCCATGTCTTTCAAAGGGACTCATGAAAAAGAGTTATCTTGCCTTTTTTGTGCATTTGATTGTACTCCTAGGGTGTAAAATCTTCAGCTCAAGAATAAATCAATTAAGAGCAATGTATTTTAAAGTTATAAAATAAACTCTCAAGTACTCTCTGTCAAGGTACCTGCATGACCAGGTATATTTGGAGATTTGTGGGTCATGCCTTGCGCTGTCTTCCTGTTATTCAGCAGGGAGAAATGTAGCTTTGGACCCTCAACGTGAAAACAGGAGGCAGTTCATGCTGATTTAGCAGGGAAGAGTACCTTCATGAAACTAATTAGTTGACAGAGCAGTTTTTGGTTGGTTGGTGATTTTTTTTTTTCCTGTTTTCTTTTTTTCTTTTTTCTTGCTATTCTAACTGCTTCCCAAGTGCAGCAGGTAATTATAGGTGTAGTACTGGAGTCCCCTTACCATTTTCTTCTCGTGATACAGAAGGTTGTTGTAAATGTTAACTTGTTAGTGAGCCTAAGTTTGGTAATGTGATGTTTGCAATAGCTAAACTCTCATGTCTCTGGTAAAAATACATGTAGAATCACAGAATGATATGAAGCTGGAAGGGACCTCTGGAAATCATCTAGTCCGATGCCACCGCCAAAGCAGATAGTACCTGACTCCTAATTTCTGCACGTGTTGGTGTTTAAAGACCAGAACTTCTGTTTTCACTGCCTGTATGATATCTGAGCAAAAGGATTTTTTGGTTGTGTTTTTTTCTTGTTTTGTGGTGTTTTGGGTTTTTTTCTCTCTTACCCCTCAGCTTTGTAGCTGGTAGAACTACATATTGTCTTATGGAGGTTCCCCTTCAGAAGCAGTGTTCAAGGTATTCCAGTCACTGGCTGATTTAGTTGAAGGGTTTTTTGTGCATATGTATATACATACACACACACAAAATACGAATAGATCTGCCAGTGACTTGCCCACACATATATTCATATATAAATATCAGGACATTTTGAGATCGACTGAGATGTTACAGGCCGACGATAAGATCAAGTTAGTTGTTGATTGTGTATGCCTAGCACACATAACTAGAGATTGCTGAGCATCTATGTGAAAGCTGGTAGGTGATGGAGGATTTCAGCATATGCCCAGAAGCACTGAGTATGCTTTTGCAGGCGACGTTCTAGTGTCACAGAGCGACACAGGGCGAGCTGTGCTTCAGCAGTAAAAGGGGAGGGCTGTGTGAGGCAAAGAGGAAAGGTGTTTAGGTTTGGGTTATGAAGAAATTCTGGCCAGGTTTGGCTTTGATTGCTTAGGAGAAGCAACAACAGACTTTCAAGCAGGTGTTTCATCTTTTCTGAGATGAGCTGGTAAAACAGTTGGTATCTTTAATGTCTGAGAGAGGGGTTCCTGTCGTCTCTGTGTCAATCCAAGGGCAGAAGAAGAAAACGTTGTCAAGGAGTCATTTGAAAGAGGTCTATTAGGAGCAAGATCATAGGGGCTGGAAGGGACTTAGTAGTGTACTTGCTTGCTGTCTGTAGCAATGGTTAGATCTTCACACAAAATAAAAGCTTGAATGTGGGAAGAAAAATGTGTAAGCAAGTAATCAAAGTGACACTGATTAAGGCATATCTCTAGCAAGTGAAGTGAAGACGCTTGGGAAATGAGGGAAAAGTCGTAACTATGAGCCCATGAGTGGCAGTGGATCCTGTGAAGCAGTCTTTCAGACAGCATACTTTTATTTGTTTGTTTGTTTTAATGAGAACTGATGAAGAACAACTATAGGAAAATTCATGCTAGCAAATTTATTTTAATTCTTTCCACTTGTCAAGTCTCTCATGTGGGTTCAGTGATGGCAGTATGATAGTTACTCAGTCAGGATTGAAATAAGTTGATAACACCAGAAGAAATTTCAGAGTAACTCATGACTTTTTATCAAGTGGAAAAAAAACATGACCCAGTATAAGGCAAAGTAGTACATCTAGTTCTCATCATCCTGTGTAGGAACCCACGTACTTGTAATAGAAGGCTATTTCCACGTACGAATATCTTTGCCACTGTTAGCCAATAAGATGCCCATGACTGTTAGTAATGTTGTTTTCAGCTGTTTGGGCATGTTTTCAGATTTTTTTCCACAGATAGTGACAACTCTTTACCCACTGACTACATCTTGTGGGCCACTAGGCTGGGCTGCAACCCACGGCTCTTGTGGTTTGCCCACACATGGAGGGTCTTAAATGTCTGCATTTCTGCACTTCTGCTGCAGTGTTGTAGTACCGAGATAGGCAAGCTAGCTGCAACTTCAGCAAGCTAACCACAGCAGTGTGGGCTTTATTGTGAGCTATCTTACAGACACCACAGGGAGCAGCTAGGTGATAACGGGCTCGCAGAGGAAGTTAGGCTCAAACCCACATCAATAACTGGTCATTTCATCCCCTAAATAGAGGGTTACATCCTTCTTAAAGTGTACATCACCTTCTTAAAGTAATTTCTACCTTGCTAGAAGCTGGTGCTTGCTTGCACAGTTGTAGTTTGTGCCTTGAAACTTGCTGATGGTGCACAGGGGTCACCCACATTTTGTTTTGGTGTCATACCTAGCACCCGCTTCCTTGCCTACCTCTAGTGCCGCAGCAGTGCTGCAGGCTTTACCATGTTGAACTGGCTGTTGAATTGCTTTTACTGTGTGCTACCTGGCTCTGGAAAGCCTCAAGCCAGAGTTTTCTCTTGGATTGAGGCTTGATCTTTCTCATCCCTCTGTTGCGGGGTGGACTTCTGGCCAAGGTTGTGAGCTGCTCTTCCTCCTTGGCTAAAGAGACCACCAGGAGATGGTGGTGAGATGTGCTCCGGTGGAAATTGCTCAAGCTGGGCTGCTTATCTTTGGCTTGTCCTTACAAGGTCCAAGCCCACTTTTGGCTCATGACATGTTGGGCACAGGTCTGACACCACTGGAGTGTCGCGTTATGGCAGCTATGTTGTTTTGATGGTTCTGCCAGCTCTAGATTAGGTGACTTTAACTGAAGCCGTACACCTGTGGTTATCCAGCGGGGAGGAAATGGGGATGGAGCTAACTTTCTTTTAAAATACTTTGAGGATGCTGAATATCAGAGCTGGTCTTGCTTGCTCACAATATTTTGTCTTGAATAATCTTTTAAAGTTTGTTGCCATGTTAGATCTAAATAAATGACCTTGGAAAATTAGTAAAGCATCAAGATACCGAAAAACTGGGTTGTGTACAGAAAAAATTTCAGATACCTGAAGTCATTTCGCAAGTTTCAGGATATGCATGCATACGATGGGAGATGAGAAATGAGTTAATTTTCTATATTCCTAACTTCTTCCTTCCTTCTCCATCACTGGTTGCCTGGGAAAACAATGATTCCCTTTCAGCTTTTTCTTCACTTTCAAAGAACTGGGATTTAGTCAATGGGACTATTTACATGCAAAACGTGAAGCATATGCCTAAATGCTTGTGGAATTACAGCCTTTTATTGTTACTAAAGTATCACTGTTTTCCGGTTTCAGGTGAACTTGTAATTTTCAAACTTGTAATAAACAAAGTTAAGTCATTGCAGGCAGGTAATTAGCTTTAAGAAAAACAAACAAGTGTTAAGGAGTTTAATAAACGTTTTCCCCACCCCCAGCTGGGGAAAATGAGGCACTGCCCTTTGAAATAATGTTAAAGTGCAGGAATAAACATATTGAAACACAACAGGTGACGATAGTAGGTGAGGTGAAGTCTGCTCTTTGTTGTGTTGGAACTTTGAATAAGACCTCTGACTCTGTTGGGTTTTCTCTGCTTAGTTTATATTTAGCTTTGGCTTATTTTCCTGCCCGTATTGGGAGACTGTTGCAGATACCACAGTGCACTTGGAATAATGCACTGTGCAGTTTTGTCTGCTTTGTAAAATAGCAACAAAAGCGTGATAACTGAAATATCTGTCCTTTCTGCTGTAGTCCAGCCTAATACCTTTGATTTTCTTCTGTAGGCATTTTAACCGAGGCACTTAGGTTCTGTCTGGTTTGGTGACTGCGGAAGACGACTGTGGCAGGAAACTTGCTTATCAAGATACAGTGTAGCAGTAGCCTTAACTGCAAGGTGATGTTGTGGTGTTTGGAAGCAGTTAGGCACCTCTCCGTGCTCTTGTGAAGGCTCCTTGAGGTGAGAAAAGCTTTGTTGCAATAGAACTAGCTTCCATGTAAGCTTCGTGTTGAAAGTGTCCTACTTGAATTGCCTTGGGGATTAATTCCAAAAATTCACACTTTCCTTGAGTGTCCAGCCAGGATTTTACAGTGAGTAAAAATTCAAGCTTGAAAATAGCTGGCTTTCTAGATGGCAAAATCAGGCTCCTTTCTTAGGTTCTCCCTCTGCCCCTATCACCTCCTATGCCCACTACAATAACCAAAAGCATTCAAAATAAAGCCAAGAAATTGCTACGCTCCTTAGTATCAGCAAGAGCTGTATGGTCTACCCCTCATGCAGCACTGAGCACTTTTTAAAAACTAAACAAATAACAATGCTATCAAACCTAATTTCAAATGGTAGCAGATGAGAGGAATACAATAATACTGTCCTCTGTTGCCTGACTAATGTTGGTACCTAGTCAGCCCTTGGTGTTATTGCCTGTATGAGATTTACATAAATTAGTCATCACATTTTATCATTTTCCTTTTACATATGTATGGCTGTTAGTTGTGTGTGAAAAAATGTCATGAGTATCAGAAGTCTATTTGCATTAGAATTTCCAGTGGAAATGTCAAGTATGACCTTTCCCTTGTCTGGGTGGCTAATCCCATTTGAAATTCCTGCTGTGCTCCTAGGGAGGGTCACTGTGCTGGTGAATTGAAGCACTGCACCTGCTGCAGCCTCCACTCTTCCTCTTCCTCCCTGAGCTTGGATGATGGAGCTTGACAGCCTGCAGACCCAGGCTGATGCTCTGCCTCGCTACCCTGCCTAGCTGTGGTTCACTGCAACCTCTACTCCCAAGTTATGGAACTATAATGCTTTGCTATGGATTCTTTCTTTCTTTCTTGGTTTTTTTTTTTTTTTTCCTTAGCATGTTGAATTTGCAGGGTTTAAAGAACATACAGGAAAGGTGCAACAGACAGATTAATGGTCACTGCTTAACTGCTTACTTTTGGAATAGAGGAATAATGTTTAGGAAATTTTAGGGCAGAAAAAATAGACTTTTTCTCATCCTAAAAGAAAAGAAAAAGAATAAAAACTCGTGTGGGTTCATAATGCCTCCTGTGTTACTTACAGTGAGGGACTTGGAGTCTTCCATTGTGGCAAATCCATCTGGATCCTGTAAGCAAGTGCAAATTAAAGGCTGAGAGAGCTGGGACTCTAGCCTGGAGAAGGCTGAAGCGGGACATTATTAATGCTTACAAGTATCTAAAGGGAGGGTTGAAGGAGGATGGAGCCAGACTCTTTTCTGTGGCTCCCAGTGACAGGACAAGGGGTAATGGGCACAACTTGGAGCACAGGAGGTTCCATTCACATGTGAGAAAAAAACTTCTTTATGGTGAGGGTGACAGAGCCTTGAAACAGGCTGCCCAGAGAGGTTCTCCCCTTCTTTGGAGACCTTCAAGACCCTCCTGGATGCAGTCCTGAGTAACGTGCTCTAGGCAATCCTGCTTTGGCAGGGGTGTTGGACTAGATGATCTCTAGAGGTTCCTTCCAACTCTGACAACTCTGTGATTCCATGAAATATGTTGGCAGGATATCCAAATGTTCCTTAAAGAGAATGCTAAAATAAACCATCCCTGGTTTGCTACTACGTGGGTCTGTTGGCAACTTTGCATTACAGGAAATGCTGTTTCATATTAAGAGGAAACCTGCTCTTAGATCATAATGTCTATTTCTATCATAGTGATTTTTTTTAATCCCATCGTATGTTGAGAGTATTTGGAAATAAAATGTCTTGCAGTCTGTGAGAGAATAACTTTTATAACCTTGCTTATCTCTAATTACATTTTATTATTTTTTAGATGTTAGTTTATTTAAATATTTACTTTGGGAAATAACCATCAGAGATTAAGTTCTTGGTTCCTGTAGTAATGTGGGTATTATCAGTTTATGACTCCTTTCTGAACCAGCCCTCAGTCAAATAATTTTCTATCAGACTGGAGCTGTATTGGCAAGAACAAGAACCACTGGTGCCTTTGTAATCAGTTCCTGACATTAGAGATAGTATGACTGGTTCCTGGGCCTCCTTGGTCTTATATAAAGTTTGATTAAAGCACAAAGCCAAGATAGTGGGAATGTCGAGCTTGCTTGTAATTCTGCTGCCAGATTGCTTTCAAAAAGTGTTCTAGCAAATAGCCCGTTTATAATCCTTAAACTTTGTTCCCACCTATGAATTGAAAATAATATCCCATAACGTGTGGAGGAGGATTGGTGTAAGAAGACTCTTGGGGGGGAAAAAACTCCAGTAAATAAAATTATGTAGTGGCTGGTGTAATACTCTTGGGATTTTACCACTCCTGATGTGTCCTATAATCATTATGAATACATTCTGTAGGATCTCCTATCATAAGAGCATGAGTTGTCAGCCTTTGTAGTCCTGTGAGCAGGTTCCCATGAATTTTGCATGTCATTGATACTTTGTAGTGACAGGAGGTGCTTGAAGGGTTTGGGGAGGGGAATGGCAGTGTCCCACTGAGGCAGTGTGGCACAACTGGCCTTACATGTGGCTGAGGCTTGGGCTTGGCAGCATCCCACTCCTGCTCTTGGTTTAGACCTTCTGGCCAGAGTGGGGACCTGAGACCCTTGAGATGCTATGAACAGCTGAGATGCACATGGATCTTGTCTATTCTTGTGGCACACAGCAGCCTGGTGCAGTAACTCATTAAAGCCTTTTCATCCATGGTTTAAATTGTATTCTAGTGTGTAAACCAGCACGCTTAAATTACTGCACAACTGCAGGTTGGACTAGATGACCTTTAAAAGTCACTTCCAGCCCAAACTACTCTATGGTGTTAACATATGACAAAACTGGTCACCACACCAACTGAATTACACTCTCTTTCCTTTTCAGTCTAAGAGGGACCCCCCTTCCCCACAGCGTCTGGTTGAAATTGGTCTCAAGGCCTTTTATTTTTCTCTGGGATACAGTATAAGTGTATGTCTTGTAGCTAGTGTTTTGGTGGATGATTAGCATTCTGTTAGAGCATAACCTTCAGCTCTTTTCCTGAGGAAGTGAGCTGTACTGACAAATGAAACATGTTTATCTGTTGAATAAAAAAAAAATACAAATACGAAATGTATTTAACTGGGAGGTGACTCAGTATATGACAGGTGGGATACTGGTTACATATTTTCCTTAAGGAGTGGTAAAAGATGACGGGAACAAATCTGTCATGTCCTCCCAGGGTGTGTATGTGGGCAATGTGAATCAATATATTACAAACATGGAGATTACTGGGGGTGGTTCTTAATTCAGTGCTTCTAATTTGCTGGGGGCTAAAGCTGAGGTCTGTAGGCAACCACCTGCCCTAATGCGCTTTGCTAAAATACTCCCCTTGTGTTTCGGTGCAGTTACTTTGGCTGATGTCAAAGCAAGAGCAATCAAGACTAAGTCCACTCAGAGCTGTGCAGTTTCCTCTGTGAAAAAAAGCCTTGTTTCATCAAGCAGTCTGTTGCATGTGTTTATTTGAAAACAGAACATATTCTTGAAATGACTAGTTATTGTCTACTAACATTTTTACAGTAAAGAGCATTGCTTACCTCTCTGGGGAGCAGTAGAGCCTGCTGCCAGCAGAGCACCTGGAGGAAAGTCTGAGAAGACTGCGGACACAGCAATTTCCCTCCTTTCTCTCTGAAAGTCTCTATGTGATATGATCTGCAATCTGCACGGTCAACTAGACAGGCCATAGGGAGAGAACAGGTACCCTAAATGTGTGACAAGCTCATTAAAACTCCAGGATTATTTATTTTAATAGGAATATTTGTATGTCCCTCTGTTAGCTTGTAAGCCCCTCCTGTGGCTTTTTGTTACTGAGACAGAAACAGAAGAGGAAGCAATTCTCAAAGGCGTGCATGTGGGGTTTACCCTACATAGCCAGTAGTGGCAGTGCCTGCTGTCCCACACTATTCCCCTCAGATACCCTGACAACCATTGCTGGGCTATTCTGTACCCAACGTTGCTCTTACAGGAGAGTTTGTTTTGTGGGGTTTGGTTTTTTGTGGTGTGTGATGGTCAGTGTGGGTGTGTTGTGTTTTGTTTTTTTGGTTGTTTGTTTTTTTTTT
>VXBW01001076.1:1139557-1206310 GCA_013400375.1 Thinocorus orbignyianus | reverse complement strand
TTCCAATCATGAAAATTCTGTGATTCTGTCAATTTGACACTGAAATGACAGAGGTGATTGCTGTACTGTCCTGTCTTGGTGAACTTGTCTTTTTGCTGCCTGGTCATTCCTGTGAGCTCTTACAAGTATTCACCATGTTGGACAGAGAGCTCCAACCAAGTGGTCTGATGGGAAGTGTTCTCATGTCCTCAAATCTTCCTGTAAGTCTAACTTTTCCTTTAACACCGAGCCTGCTTCCTTATATAGGAAGTGCAACCTCTCCTGTGAAGATTTAGGAGCCTCTCCAGGATGCATGCTGTATCTTTTCCAGGCACTGTGCTGATACAAACAGGCTGGATATTTGATTCTGTGGAAACCTTACAAGGTAGCAACCAGAGCCTCTGTAATAAAACCTTTCTGTTTATTAATGGCTTCCTGTAGCTTTCACAAGCTATGATGCAAGCTGAAAACAGCCTTTCTCCAGGAACACTTTCCAATAGCTTCAACTACTCATGCCAGAAATCCAAGTCAGATCAGAAATATTTTTAACACTGTGCTACAAACAGAAGCTTAACAATGTATCAGTTAAATGGCATGGGTGTGACACAAAGTGATCACGTTTAAAGAAAATAGAGGACAAACTGGGATCATAAACAATCTTTATAGTACTGGGACCAGGAAGAGAGAACTTAAATGTTCTAAGGCATGCTATTACATTTGAGCTACATCTGCCCCCCTCTTGCTTTTCCTTCAGTCTCTTTAGATTGCTGTACCATAGATCAGCACTGCAGATAGAAATCCTCGGGTAAAATACTCCAGGCTGAGAAATTTTCAGTTGGTACAGTAGTGCTATAACTCCTCTCCTTTTGCATCTTTTTAATGTAGTCTTTCTGATGAAATAAGGGGACTAGTTAGGGGGTTTGCTGTTGTGCTGGGGCTATCATCAGGTATTGTGTTGTCTTCCTCATGCATCTGAGAATAGATTTATCTCTGCTGCTGTGGGGCTGAGGAACAGATATCACTGATGACATTGGTAATATGCTAGGTCTGATTTATACCAAAACAGTTTGAGTAGAATTGAGGTAGAACTGAGGTGTAGTCCGTTGCCTTCATGACTCATTTTGATAAACATGAGCTAATTAATTTTCATGCTGGTTTGTGTGATCATTCTCAATCCAGGGGGAAAGCTAACAGTTTTGACCTCAAAAAGGTTAAGTCTTAATCTGTTAATTCCATTTTCCAGACAGAGAAAAAGAGTCCTTGAAGTTGCAGGAGACAGTCGGCTGTAGATATTTGATTAGCAGGGCAGATTCTGTCTCCATTTCCTTCTCAAGCTGTCTCTCCTGACATATCGTGCCTGAACTCTGTCCAAGCAAGCAAACCTTTTGACTGTACAGGGGCTACTTGCATGTTAATTGTCTTCTGGGTTGGTTCCTGGTTGAAGATCTGCAAGATACTTCTCCACATCTTCAGAACCTGGGTCCAAAGTTATCCCCAACACAGAATATTTGACAAACGCTGTTAAGTGCTAGAGAAAATAAATATTATATTGCTTAACAAGTAGGGTTTTTTAAACTTTCTGTATTTTATATTACTGTGATTTCAAACATATGTGGTTATAAGCTTATCAGATTTCTAAAAATGAACTTTCTATAAAAATCACACTGGGCCCCTCAGCTGTGTTTTCCTCTATTATTTATAGACAAATTGAAAACAAATGGTCTTCTCTTTTTCAAAAACAAAAAAGCACAATGAAATAGAAACAGCTGGCAGAATGTGCTTTTCCTCCCAAAATCATCTGCAATACAAAGTAAATCAGAGATTACTTCCTTTAATCTGAAGTACATTGCCATTTAATGGTGGTTTCAGTGACAATTCAAATGGAAGCTGAAGGAACAACTGTCAAGACTGTTGCAATGGAATGTATAGGGGTGTGTGTGTGCTTAAAAGTAAGTCCCAATCAAATGCCCTCCACAAAATAAAGAGGGCATTATCTTTTTTTTTTTTTTTTTCTTTTTTCATTTTTTCTTTTCTTTTTTTTTCTTTTTCTCTTTTCTGCACCTGGGATATGTTTCTGGGTAGCTAGAACTGTTGATTTGGATTTTGGATCAGAACATGCTGGTAAAGTATGAGGTAAAAATTTTGTTGCTCAAACCCTGTTCAAGGTGACTTACTCCTTCCCTCCTTCTCCCCTTTCTCTACAACTCCCTCAGCCCAAAAGGGCGCCAACACTTACTGGCAACATCCTGGCTTCTTTCACTTTTGCTTCCTCCTCCAGGTGACACACCCTGAGTAAGCTAATGAGCCTCCTCTCCTGAATAAGGCCTACTGCAAGATCAAGCATAGTGTTTGTACTCCTTGCATGTTACCTTGCTGAAGCAGAATACTGTTTTGTCTGTTTTGCTGTATTTTTCCTATATCTATGGCAAAATTTATTGCCAGAGTGCTCAAAACCCCTTTCTTGGCAATGCCACATCTATAGAGTATTGTACTGTTACAAGGGGGATGACCCTTGGTTGTCAGAAAACTAGATGTGCAAACTGAGAGACTGATATGTCTGACAGGACAGATTCATGCCTGCACATGTTAATTGGAGTGAGGTAGCGTTTTTCTTCTTCCTCATATGGCACTTTCAATGCCAACTGTAACTGATAAGAAGGGACCAATAATGGTGGAGAACCTGTTTTCTACCTTGTTTTCTAAAAAGAGGTCTTCTGCCTCTCTGGTGAGCAAGACTGTGGTCAGTAAGTCAGGAATCTGTCCCACCTCCCTCATGCATGAACAGAGGTATTTTATATTAATTTTTCCATTGCTACTTTTGCCCAAAGAAGTTATGGGTACTCCATCCCTGGAGGCGTTCAAGGCCAGGCTGGATGGGGCTTGAGAAACCTGATGTAGTGGGAGGTGACCCTAACCGTGTACGAGTGAAGGAAAAGCAACATCAGAGAGTGCTGTCCTGCAGAGGGACATGGAGTTGGTCTCATACAAGCAAAATGTGCTATACTGTATTTAGATGAGAAATTATTCACATAGGAGCAAAAAGTTGAGGTTTTTAATGGAACTTATTANGAAGTGTTCAAGGCTAGGCTGGATGGGGCTTTGAGCAACCTGGTCTAGTGGGAAGTGTCCCTGCCCATGGCAGGGGGGTTGGAACTTGATGATCTCTAAGGCCCCTTTCAACTCTAACCATTCTATGATTTTATGATTATATCCCATAAAACATTTCTGGGAAAAGAGCAGGAGCTCAGAGGGGACAAAATTGTTAATGTAAATCTTGATGGGTGAACAACACAGCAGAGAGACCAGCACTGGAGTATGGCATACCCTCTGCCTGTTTGTGCTTTTAAGAGGATGCTAAAAGATTGAAGAGTACAGAGGGCTTGAGAGCTAGTTAAAAGGCTTCAGTTTTGCATGGAGAGAAAGAAATCAAGAATTAAATCTATTTAGCTTATCACAAAAAAGGTTGAGGAGTGACTTGATTACAGTGCTTAAGCACCTTTATGGAGAGGAAATATGTACTAAACGGTTCTGTAATTTAGCAGGATAAGTCACAAGACTGAACTTGAAACCAGAAAACTGGAATAGCTAGGCATGTGTCTTTATCAGTGAGGTTTAATAGCCACTATAATAAATTACCAAGCAAAGAGATAAATTCCCTAGCTCTTGATTTATTCAGGTCAGGACTGCAGGCCTACTTGAAAGAGATGCTTAAATCAAACAAGCTGCTGGGATGAGAGGAGAGATAAGCACGATTAAATGGTTTCTTGTACAGACCATGGGATCTTAGGTGACACGATAGTTACATTTCTCTTTAAACTTCATGAATTTACAAAATAAAGTGATTCTCTTACCAAGGCCATCTGTATCAATTATGGATAGCAGCTTGAACCTCTTGAGCGGATCAGCTCACACGCAGAACAGGCCCATAGTGGAAACTGTGATGTCATCCTTAGAAATTATGACATGGCAATGACAAGTGTTGTATTAACTCCTTGAGTTATCACAAGGCTACTGTAATTCTTCCTGGCTTAGGTCCTGTTGGAAAAGATCCGGTCTGAGGCTTTATTTCTACCCTGTCTCTAAACTCATGTATTCAAACTTCTGTTAGCAAACAAGGTCATCTTTCATTTGTATGTGTGTATAGAAAAAGAAACTGCTAGTGCTTATTATCTTTCATTAAATAAGTATACAAAATTTTATAAAATAAGCATAAAAAAATCTCTGGTGCTAGATGAAATAATTCGCTTGAGTTATTGGAGTGTCCATTTTCCTCCAGACAACCTTCTCTGAGCCTAAGAACAGCAACTGTAACTTGGTAAAAGATAGTAGAATAGCATTTACAATGGGAGGGGTAAGAAATCAAGATGATAAATGAATGTTTTGATAGTGTAGAACGTTGTTATATTTCTGAAAGTTGAAACAAGGACAACAGGAAAAAAATATTTCACCCTATAACCTTTGATTTGAAACCAAAGGTTGTGTTGCTTGCAAGATGTCTCCATTTCTGAGTTACAGAGGGAGAGCTGATTGAAAGCATCGTCCTGGTTTGACTGCATTTTGTGCACTGCATAGAGTCTCCCAGGTATGACGTTTCTGCTTCTCTAGTGTCCAGCTTTTCATCCTGTGTCCCAAGTAGCACTGTGCACCCACCGCACTTAATCAATAGAGGTCCAGTTTCTGTATGCAGGTGAGTGACTGTAGGAAGAGCTATGACGTCCTCTTACATGGTTGTCAATTTTTATTTTAAAATACTTAGTTATTTTAGGTGGCCATTGACTTTTTGACTGCTTCTTTTTCAGCTAGAGAGAATGTGAAGCTCACAATTGATCTAATATCCAGGCTGTCTCGGAGTGGGACACCCTTCTGTGGCATCAGTTCATTTGCATTTTCACTACGCTTAGTGAAGTGTGGTGGTGTGATCTCCTGGTTCTTCCTCCTTTTCATACAGTGCTGAATTTAATAGGACTAATTTGAATAAGGGTGATAAAGAATCTTCAGCTAATTAATGCTTTGGAGTTAGTATATGTTATCATAGGTGCAAGGTACTGCAAAATTGTAACTTGAAGGATATTCACCATATTCTGAAATGCTCTCCTGGGTGACTATTAGAGACAAGTTTATTGACAAAAGGAACTTTTGTCCTTACAATGTGTGGCAAGCCCTATTTTCCTTATATATAAAAAAAGGAACCAAAATTAGAATTTAAGTTTTTCAAATCCTTGAGTGTGCATGGGCATGGATATGGTTTTATGAGGTTTTTGTCTACTTATTTTAGTCTACGTGTGTATGCATCTATGTTCTTCTAGTTATATAAGTACTTATTTGACTTTTTTGTTACCTCCTAAAATGATAGTGACGTTTGAAATCTTTGTGTGGGGCCAAAATCTCTGTACTTCTCTAGAAGAAAGATTGCACCTTTAATTGAATTAACCCTTTTTCTGTTTTCTCTGTTCTTAAATATCACTTCTGTTTTGCAGCCATCTTTGTGCATCACATTTTACGAACCTTAAAACATACTGTTAGAAACTAGTATCTCTTAACAAGAGAAGGTGCTTTCCCATCCCTTCTGTTTTGTTTTTGAATCTTGCCAGCAAAAACGCACTGTCAATGGTGATGACTGAAGAAAAATATCCATTAGAGCAGTGCTACTGTGTGGTATACACTCTGTAGCCATTATTTTCAGAAATCACTTAGTTTAGGGCACTTCCTTGTGACTTTTCTCTCAAACACACCCTATTAACAATGCACTTTGTCTCAGACTGCGTTACAGCTGATGATAAACAGATGGATCTTGGTCACTGAATGAATATGAGAAAGCTGTTTGAGCATGCTATGGTTCATATTCCCATCCAGCTGCCTCAGGCTTCTGTCCTCTCGAAACCCTGCTGAACAGTGAAGCCTCCTAATTAGGTTTGAGGGTGAGGGTCTCTTTCTGGCTATATATCACTTTCTTAGGCAGGACTTCCGCAGAATTTGCAAGAAGGAAAATACACAATGCTATCCAAGCAGCACTTTCTTTAGAATGGCCTGAAAAAAATTAATTTTATGTGTAAGTTGGCTCTTTGTGGGAGGGGAGGGAAGATGGAGAAAGGAAAAGATGGAAGAAAGATGGTGAAAATCACTGACATCTTCCATAAACAATTCCTGGCATGCTGATTGGGTTGACGTTGTGAGTCACTGGGGTCATAAACCGACATAGCAGACTACAGTGCAATATAGACGAGTGTGACGTTGGTTGTGCACCGTGAAGTGATGTCCTCCGTGTGTCTGAACTGTGTTTTTTGCTTTCATGTTAAAACTTCCTTTTCTGGCAATATGATCTAATACTATGTATAGCACCATTGTGGGTAAAAAAAATATTGTCTGTGTGAAATTAAGCCGCCTGATGTGATTTTAAGTCCACTGGAATCAGTAGAAAAACATTTCCATGTGACTGTAATGGAGCCCTTGCACTATCTAGGTGTGCCAAAGCATCTATCAGCTTCTTGGAGAGAGATGTTTGCCCCAGTTCCTTAAAAATGATATGTAAAGATATTGAGAAATAGACAATGGAGTCAGTTGGCAGCATCTGAGTGATCCTCTGCCCACTGTATGTATGAAGGGTCTAACACCACCTCATCTGGCTGAGGTGAGAGGGAAGACAAGACCAGGGGAAGACATGATACAGGTTTTTCATAGAATCATAGAATCATAGAATGGTTAGAGTTGGAAGGGACCTTAAAGATCATCAAGTTCCAACCCCCCTGCCATGGGCAGGGACACCTCTCCCTAGAGCAGGTTGCTCAAAGCCCCATCCAGCCTGGCCTTAAACACTTCCAGGGATGGGGCATCAACAACTTCCCTGGGCAACCTGTTCCAGTGCCTCACCACCCTCACAGTAAAGAACTTCTTCCTAATATCTAATCTAAATCTCCCCTCTTCCAATTTAAAACCATTACCCCTCGTCCTGTCACTAGACTTCCTGACAAAGAGTCCCTCCCCAGCTCTCCTGTAGGCTCCCTTCAGATACTGGAAGGCTGCTATCAGGTCTCCCCGGAGCCTTCTCTTCTCCAGGCTGAACAGTCCCAGCTCTCTCAGCCTGTCCTCATAGGAGAGGTGCTCCATCCCTCTAATCATCTTGGTGGCCCTGCGCTGGACCTGTTCCAACAGTTCGATGTCCTTTCTATGTTGAGGACTCCAGAACTGGACACAGTACTCCAGGTGGGGTCTCACAAGCGCAGAGTAGAGGGGGAGAATCACCTCCCGTGACCTGCTGCTCACACTTCTTTTGATGCAACCAGGGATACGGTTGGCTTTCTGGGCTGCCAGCGCGCACTGCCGGCTCATGTTGAGTTTCTCATCCATGAGCACTCCCAAGTCCTTCTCCTCAGGGCTGCTCTCCAGCCATTCTCTGCCCGACCTGTATTTGTGCCTGGGATTGCCACGTCCCAGGTGTAGGACTCTGCACTTGGCTTTGTTGAACTTCATGCCATTTGCATTAGCCCACTTCTCAAGCCTGTCCAGGTCCCTCTGGATGGCATCCCTTCCCTCCAGCGTGTCAACCGCACCACCGAGCTTGGTGTCATCAGCCAATTTGCTGAGGGTGCACTCTATCCCACTGTCCATGTCTCCAACAAAGATGTTAAATAGTACTGGTCCCAGTACTGACCCTTGCGGGACACCACTTGTCACTGGCCGCCACATTGACCCATTGAACTCATTTCTGTTTATATTTTTTTCTTTCAGCTGGACCTAGTGGGATAGCATGGCTCAACTGGTCCTCAGGAGCCAACCCGCAATCAAAGGCTTGAGACTTGCTGTAAAACTGAATTTTACTATTGCAGAGGTGCCCCTGCATGCATGAATACAGCTGGTAAGCATCAGCATAGAGCCAGCTAGCCATGGTGATGGGCACAGTGGAACCGAGTAAGTTGGAGATAGGAAGGAAATGTAGCAGAAACCCCTTTCCCTCCTGTTGTACTGGGCTGAGAGGAGGTGGTGGGAAGCCATGGCCACTGAGAGGGCAGGGCATTGAAGGTTGTGGCGCTATTTGCATCTCCATGGGAGAAAATGTGCCTGTTCACTGTGTGTATGTCCTTCCTCTTCAGCCCTGTCAACACCACTCGATTTCTGTCCCCTCCTCACCCAGCTCTGTCAGTGCCTGCCTGGCTGAGGTGAGGGGGGAGACAGGACATGGTGAGGTGAGGTGGGGAACAGGATATGGTTGCGAGGTGGGTGCTGGCAGCCGTGCTCCCTTCCCAGCTGTCAGGTGCTCACAAGCCTGCTTGGCCTGAGGTACCCCAGACAGGGCCAGATGGTGCCAAAGCCCTTTGTTTAAAGTGTATGGAAATGGGCTTTTCTCAGCAGCCTTGCTCCCCTGGGACCGTAACTGGGATGCAGCTCACTGTTGCCATGGAAAACCCTGTGTGCTTGTCAGTGCCATCCTGTGGATGTGGCTGGAGGCCAGGCAGGGCTGTGGTGATGTGGGCAGCTGTCACTGGGGTAATGATGGCACCCTGGGCCTTGTCTCTGTGTTTCCAGGTGAGGACTTGATCGTAAGTTAAGAAGGTTTTATACCTACCTTGGGATAGCCTGGTAAGAAGGTATGAGCAGAGACCTGTGCTCATAAATCCTCCCTGCTGTTGGTTTGAGTCATTTCTGCTCCCATCTGTGCTGATACCCTTCACCTCCCCGATGGCAAATAAACCCTGCAATTCCCCAAACGTTGGGACACATCCTGCAATTCAGCCTGAAACAGGGTCAGTCAACTGTCAGCAAGTGACCCATTTTCCCAGCTGCTGCCGAGCACACTTAGCTGTGAGGCAGCCCGGGTCCGGGCTGTGGCCCTCCCCACCAGAAGCGCTGATGTGTGAAAAGAAAATAGGAGTTTCAGTGAAGCTGTCTTTAGCCAAGGGGAATCTTGTATCTTGGTCAATAATACCGGAAAACCAAAAGGATGCTGAAGCAGATATTAAAAAGTCACTGTAAAATCATAACAACAAGTTCTGGAATAAACCTGTGCTTTTCCAGTGTTTTTGCTCACTGTAGGGACCATCACTAAACTACGTTTAGAGGGCCATTCATTAAAAACCAAAGATTTATTCTAAGGGAGGGAGGGGGACTAGCTATTTAAAATAAGGATCTTGCAATATCCATGAAAATCAGATGCTTGGTCTGTTTTAAATTTACCATATCTGGCTTGCAGATTTGCTGGAGACTTGCATATATTTATGCATTAAGGAGTTCCAGCTCAACAAAACATGTTAATGCTGCATGCAGGAAGGAGGATTACTTGTGTCCATGTACCTTTTCCTCCTTTTTCTTCCATATCTTATTGCTCCCTGAAACAAACCCCAGACAATCATTTTTGTGGTGCTTTCACCAATGTCTTCTGAGCCAGTTTTGGAAAGCGACAGGAAAACATCAAAATGCTTTTTTCACCTTGAGAGTGATATGTTTCTGATGCATGGGTAGGGACTGGATGTTTTCAAACGCAGGCTAAATAGATCATGTATTTCTATCACTAGAAGTAACCACATTATAATGGTGTTCTTAGAGTGTATTTTGTACATGGACTCAAATAATTTGCACTATGTTAACATTTTAAAAGTGTCCTACTGAAATAAAAATACCTGTGCTCTTTTTTTTTTTTTTTAAATATGAGAAATGTCTGTTATTATTTAATCTTTTGCCTTACTAATGGGAAGAATTTGTATGTATATATATAAAATATAAATATATATTGATATATTAACATAAAATATATTTATATATGTAAATTTCATACACATATCTCAATTTTTCCTCTTATACAACAGTCCTTCTACATGATGCTATTGTGTGTTATAGTAATCTCAACAGTTCCCTTTTACCGTGGGAGTGAAAAAAAATCTACCTGTACATCTGTCCTCACTCTCAGAATAGTAAAACCTTTATGCTCCAGTGAATGTTTATCTCCGAGCATTGACATCAAACTCCTTGGATGGGGCTGCACAGATTGTTTACAAGTGGGATGTCCTGTGGCAGTTAATCATATCAAATGCGGTGCTCAGGAGGAAGAGGAAATGATTTTATGACTGTAAGTGGAAAAAGGACAAATAAACAGGGCTGGGAAGAGGAGCTGTCATGTGCAGGGGAGCCTAAGGCTTTTGGTGTGGTTGCAGGAAATGGGCTGTATGCATCATGAGGGGCGCCCACAAACGCACTCGGGGCTTTCAGAAATGTATTTAGGTCACTGACACTTTGAAAGCTTTATACATTTTGAGCCTAGGGGCTGTAACAAAGGCATGTAAACTCAAAGTGAAGGCTAGCATCCATCCGTGGCTGGTCTTATTGTATCCACAGGAATTTCAGATCAATGAAGGATGTTAGCAATTATGTGCTGAAATAACTAAGTACAATGGGATGAGATAAGGAAAGTGCTTCAGCCTTGAATTTGAATTTCTTTTGTTTTTTGTCAGTTTATGCTGGTACCCCCTTGCAATGCCTAGCATGTCTGTAATGCTGCCCTATATTGTTCGGTACAGGAAATTTGAGAGACACAAGTTCAGCATCAGACCTAAGTTGCATGTGGATGTGACCTTTTCCTGATGCAAGCCACTTGCTGTCTGGGGCAGTTTCACCGCTGGACTTGTGAAGATATTTTATGGATGTGGTGCTGATTTCTCTCTTTAGGCACAAAATCCTTCATAGCAGGTATTGTCCTGGATTTTAAGGCTGAGGAGAGGTGTAACCATCATGTTGCTTGACTTCTGGCAAAACTTCAACATGCAGTGTAATCTGAAGAAAGTCCTGTGTGCTGCCTCATGTTCCACATGTTCCCTGTGGATCTTTCTGCTTATAATTCCCAAAGGGCCAAACCCAGGGCTGTATGCCTGACCCCTGTATCCAGGCCACTGGGCAGACTGAAGCAAGGAGAAGGAATTCCTTTGAAGTTGTGAAGCTGCTCCCCAGAAGCTGACTGGAGCCCAGTGGCGGATGCAGTGTCCCGGGGTTCTCATGGTGCCTCCCTGAAAGGGATCTGATTCCTGCTTCTCCCTGAATCACTACCACATCAGTTCCACTACACTGCAGCCTTCTGTTGCAGAGTGGGGTGAGGCTGGGTTTAAACTATCTCAGAATGACAGACACTCGCAGAAAACCCCATTACAAACTTTCTTTCTTGAAAGCCAAAACGCACTCTAGGAGAGCCTTGAGTCTATGACTTCCAGTTAGGACAGTTAATCAAAATGTTTGCCATGTATTGTGTGTGCTCCTTCACAGTTTGTGCATTTATCTATTAAACATCTGCAGAACAGCATGGCTTGGATAGGTTTCTGTTACTACTCTGAGCCTTCATTGGCTCTTGAGAATGAGTGAAGAGGAGCCAGACAACATGAAGGGCAGACAATCAAAGCTTTTGACTCTTAGATCCTTGCAGATGGGCCTTCTGATGAAATGACTAACAACTGTTGCCAGATCAGCAAGTAGCAACCACAAGGCACCTGTATTTATTTAACTTTCATTTTGTCAGATAACTTGCCTTTATGCTCTTGCAGTTTTAACTATGGATTATAAGTCACGAGGCTTCCTTCTGATCTCCCTAGCACAAGTGGAAAATGAGTCACTTGAGATTGGTTGTTGATAAGAGTTCCTCTACTGTAAAAGCAGGATATGCAAAGGCAAGATTGGGCTGAGATGCAGATGATGAGTCCAGTGTCTAGTTTGTTTGAAACAGCTTTATTGTTGGCCTCCAGGGTGAAGTCTTCTAAGGGCACATACTAGGGGGAGGTAAGGTTTTTAGATGCAGCCTTTGGTTATTGTTAAATAAATAAAAATCAGTGGCCTTATTTTACTTTGCTGAATGGTTATACATCTTGTGAATTCAACTGTGAAAAAAGGTGAGACTATCTGCAGCCAGAGCCCCCCAGTGACTTCAGTCTGCCCTGGGTGAGGCTCTAGGTGAGGGGCAGCCAGCTTTTGTGACCTTGCAAGCTGCCTGCCAAAGCCGAGATGTTGCCAGATGCCTCAGGCTACGAATTGCGCACCTCAGAGCCTGTGTTCCAGGAATGGCTTGCAGGTGGTGTTGCCAGCAGCTCCACAGGAGCTTCGTTGCTCCATCCGTTATGGAAAGGAACTAAGCTGCCTATGTGGCTGTGTTCCAGGATGACCCAGTGGTGTTGGCTTAAGTAGCTCCTGCTGTCTTGCCGCCTTCCATGGGCGTGGACTCTGGTTGCCCCTGTGCCAGTCTAGCCCTGCTGCCAGATGCCTCGGTGCAGCCCTGGCATGTGAAGTATACTGCTCATAGGCCATATGAGTCTTGCCTTATTTGTGCCTGTTCCTTTGCCTTCCTTGAAGGTGAATATCCAAAATGGGCAATGCTGAATATTGGCTTCTATCAGAACAAGTTAGAATGTGCTTTGTGGCTCTGATTGCTGCTGTTTTCAGGTGCTGTAAAAGGGCTGAAGGTGGGTACTTGACTGTTCCTGGAAAGCAGTCAGCTTCTGTGTTCCTGGAGCCAGATATCTGAAAAATAGCAAATGCGAAATCTGAACTTATTTCTGTATGTCTCATTTTCTGGCTTTATAGCTGATGCTTTATCTGTGTGCTTTTGGTCACTAGTGCTTTTGTTCACCAAATTAACATCCTGCTCATATATGTGATACAGTTTGTTGACATAGGATAAAATAACCAAGTGAACCTGCTGAAGTGTTAGAAACAACATTGCTGCACTACAGTGAGACTTGGCCCATGCTTTTTAGCAATCTGTGTAGCTGTGTTTATAGCTTCATGATTTAAGGATGTGCTTGTGTGTCTAAATGAACAAATGTATTCTCTTTCTGCTAATGGAAGCTAGTTAGAACATAGAGTTCTACTAAACTTGATCTTCCTTTTACCTGTATGTCTACAAGATTTGCTGAGGATGCTTTTCTTTGATCACTTCTATCTAGCGCTCTCCTGATTTCAAATATGATGAAGAGGAGACGTAGTTGATTTATTGATATTTATTTCATTAGCCTGAAGTATTTCAAGCTAATGAAATTGGACCAGATTGATTGAGGGTGTGTGTAGTAAGCATAGCTCTTGAAAGCCAATCAGCTATTCCCTCCTGAGAAATGCTCTTAGAGAGGGACTTGAAAATCAGATTGATCCTAAGTTTTCAGTATCAGGACTATTACAGTATTCAGCTCTGCCTTATTGCTAACTTTATGATCTATATTTAAGTTAAATAAAACTTTCTTTTGTAAGGAATTCTGCTGAAAGAAGTGAAATTGAGGGGAGCCAGGGGATGCTGTGGCCTACAGTATATCACCCAAGGAAGAAGAGCCCCACCTTTCCCCATTTCACCATTTGCTTCGCTGTGGCTTCTTTTCCTGCAGTCATATCCTGCAGGGATCATCTTGGATCTGAATTTATGCAAATATAACAGCACTCAACAGTGTCTTACATTGTCTGGAATTGTGATGGTGAAATAAAAATGCTGGTTTTGTTCATGGGTTAGAACTAAATTTAACACTGAATTTTCTGACCTTTGTGAATTTTAAAAATCAAATTTACTTTTGCATTAACATCACATCTTAAGATCAAATTTCCTTGGTTGCTTTCAAGATAAGGAAAAAATCAGGAACAGGATTTTCTTTGACTCAGAAAATGTGGTGAGGCCAATTTTGATTAGATTTAACTAAAATAAGCAAGCAAACAAACAGGCCACACTGAGTTGTAAATCAGTGAACAATTTCAGTCACGAATATATATTTTTTCTTTTTTTTTTCTTTTTTTTTTTTCTCCCCTCTTAAAAAAAAAAAGGTCTTACCTTTATTTCTGTGCGTAGACTTTGGTAACATTAACATAATCACACAGCTTTTTCTAGAAATTATCACTGGCAGCAAGACTTACATAAAGGTTTATGAACCTGGCCAATAACTCCAGACAGGCTTTAATTCCCGGGAAATGTTAGGAAAAAGCATCAGGATAGGACTTAGCGGCTGAAAATGAGAGTATTGTGTAGATACATGGTTTCCTTTTAACAAGTATGGTTAAAATTTGCTTCTCCTGGAAGTAAATGTTCTGTGTGTTATGAGGTAAGATTGAATGATGCATCTTTCACTACTCTATTGTGTGTTCATGGTGCTTGAATCGGTGGTATTGTCAAGCATCATAAGCGAATCTACAAATCCACACCTTTGCATGGTTCCAGACACACTTTTGAGCATATCAGCAAAGAACAGGAGAAGGGCTGGGTTTGGGAGGGTAAAGCTGGAGTAGTAAATGTTTTTCAGTTGTGGCTTACATGGGATTTGCTGTGTTCTGCAAAGAGCTGGTTTGTCCAGCTTTACAGATAAAACCTGCGATTTACTTATCACAAAAAATGCATGAAGGAGGTTGACAAAGTTTTTATTTTTTTTTTTTCTCCTGTGCTGCTCCTGTATCTGTCAAATAGATTTTATGAGATGGAGAATGAGGAGGCTATGTGATTTCCTTCACTGTGACTGAAAGGAGACAGATTTGTAAGACAACTTTTACAGTACACTTACCACTATAAAAGAACATTGGGGAAATCCTGTTTTGCGTGTTTGAGTGTGGCAATCATCCTGACGCTCTTCCTCATCGCAAACTACAATAACCCCAACTAGGATCAGAGCACATATTACCCCATTTATAATCAAGGTGTTGAAACTCTTTTCTGCAACAGTTTCTCTAACCTGCTAGCGAGGGGTGTTTTTGCTGACTCAGCAGCATTACTGGCTCATGGACAGCGCTGCACACATACTATGCCTGAAGTTAGGGTAGGGGTCTCTGCTTGCTGGTTGGTGAGCAGAAAAAGGGCACAAGAGCAGGAGAGTTAAGTACGAGTAAAGAATGAGATTCCCATTTATCTCCAGTGCTGCCTAAGTGCTGGGCTGCCGCTGGATGGCTTGTACAGGGTGATGTGAACTGTGTTGCCCTGCTTTTGCTGCTGATTACATGGCAGTGTTTCCTTTACTTTGCCATTAATTAATTCTACCTCAGACTGCCTGTTAATGAAATAATTTGCTGCACCTGCTTCCACTTTCCATGTCACGGACAGTTGCTGGTTTTACAAAATAATGTTTGCTGTTTGTCAAGCTGCTCTGCCTGCCTGGAAATGTTTTGCCTGCTCAAATTTTTTAGGCTCATACCTCAAGGACTTGTTACTAGGTAACAGAGTTCCATTTGCCAATTGCCCACTATTTCCTTCTCACAGTATTACTGGCCTGATTATTAACATTTAGTTCAGAGAAATTGCTGTCATTATGTGAAGTAACTTCCTTTAGAGGTTACTCATTAACCTTAGGTATTTTACTGTGCGATTATAATTGCCAAATGCCATAGGCATGGAAAACCTTTGAACTCCTCAAGGTATTAGTGTATGGGAGAAATGGTATCAGCTGTGATTTTTATACGTTCTCCACATCCCCCACCCAACCATCCCCAGTTGTTTTTCCTTTTGACTGTATTCTTGTTCCATTCCTCTTGGTGTGCTTCATAGTATGCAGAGCCTGCTCAGCTGCCGGGGAAGAGAATGTTTCCTTCTGAAAGGGAATTGGTCTCTCCTGTTCCCCTTTATAGATCTGAGATTAGCCCTGGTGAGCTCAGTGGTGTTACAGTGCTCATTATCTGCTTACTTGTGCAACTAAAACCAAATTTGATTTCTTGACCTTGCACGAAAAGTAACATAATTGGGAAGCCAACAGTCTTGTCTGCTGGGGTGCTGTTACCATGTAAAGTTTTCCAGCATTTAGGATGGCTCTTCCATATTAATTTTGGGGAGAGTCTCAATGAACTCTACTGCTATATATTGTATTCAAGGAATGGAAATTTCAGACAAAACCACTGTACTTTCTTCTCTTTTTTCTTTTTCTTTTTCTTTTTCTTTTTCTTTTTCTTTTTCTTTTTCTTTTTCTTTTTCTTTTTCTTTTTCTTTTTCTTTTTCTTTTTCTTTTTCTTTTTCTTTTCTTTTTTCTTTTTTCTTTCATTGTTTATACAAGCAGAATCAGCTGTATACTAAAGTGTTTGTCTCAGGACAGCACGTGTTCTTTGGAAAAATCTCACTAAACATCTTTGTCTTTCACCCACTCTGCCTTAGTAGTGCATTGGCATTCCTGGTAACTTGATTCTTGTGACAGGATAAAACAAAGATGCTGTACTTCTAGTGTAGGTGTGTGTTGGGTGTGTTGCCATGTGACTTCAATGAGGAAATATATATCATATTCAGGAAATTAGGGGACAAGTGAGATATATACATAGTGCTTAAACAGAACTAAAAAAAGAACAGGCTATAGGCACGTTTTACATGGAGTCAGACCTATTTTTGATGGCAGGAAACAAAACATGGTGGTGGGCAAGGAAACCTTAACCTGGTAAATCTTCTAAAATACAATGATAGAATAACTAACGCTATAAGTAAAAAAAGGGGGAGGGTGAAATTAAGGTGGTATTAACAAATGAGTCTTCTCAAGTCTGAACTGGGCACAAGGAAGAATATGGTACGAAGATCATGACAGAGCAACTTCTACCAAGTCCTTGATTTAATATTGCTTATCCACTCTGCTCTATCCTTTTAATCTAGGCGTGAGTTTTTTGTTGTTGTTGGTTTATTACTATTTTTTTTTATTTTAATAAAGGGGGAAAAATTTGAGGGGGGGAAATCTCAAAGCCAGTTATGTGCTTGCATACTGTACATAGTACAGTCTCCATGATGAAAGTGCCAAGTCAGTACCCTGATATCATTGACAGTAAAAATGTTTAATGATACAGTTTCTAATAATGACCTAATAACTCTCCTTTTTTTTTTTTTTTTTCTGGGTAATTTGTTTCTTCTTTCAACCTCTAGAACAAATCTTACTCCCAATTTCAGAGGATTTTCTCATTTGATGATGTCAGCTGTAACTTCTCAACTACTGTGTGTTGAAATGAGCTAACCAGTGGAATTTGTGTTGACATCTAATATTACTCCCTGGGATAAATCCAGTGATCCATGAAGTCCAAGCAGTGCAGAAGGTGGGTAACAATTTAAAACTTTTTTTAGTAAAACTGTGCTTCAGTGAATTCCTGTTTACACCTTCTACTTAACCTGATCACCTGCAGTTCCAGGTCTGATTCATGAGATACATAATTCATCACTATAGGAATAGCTCAGATTTCAGCTTTTGCTCTGTGAGTTTATTGTGAATAAATCCATGTAATTTAGTGCAAACTAATAGTATAATTTAAATACAAGCAACCATTAAACTAGCATTAACTATTTAGAGTTTGAAACAAGATTTTCTGGTGTGTAATGTGGAAATTATTAGCAAAGTGAAAAGTGAAAAGAAAAGCCTGTTAGATGCCAGAACTGCATACTGTATCACAGATTTTAGACTGCACACAGATAGAAAAAGCATGCTCCATGTGATAGTTCCTCATTGTACTTGAAACAAATGTATGTTGAAGAATGAGGGAAACAGGGTGCCAGCATGGCTAACATCTGAGACCAGGCATGTTACTGCCAGCTGTGGCATGTTTCTTACATTCAAGAAGACTAGTAAAGGCCTCAAACAGGTTATTTATTTATTTATGAAATGTCTGAATTTTTCTTTCCTCTACTGTGCAGGCATTACAAAATATTTAGCCTTATTTTGATATATGATATTGTTTTGTTTGAGCCGGTGTCATGGAATAACATTTGGTGTCAAAGACTAGCAATCTGATGTTTTTTTTCTACAGAAACATCTGTGGTAGTTCAAATGTTAAATTTTTTTCCATGTGTTGAGTTTGCAAGTGCAGAAGAAGTAGATTTATTTTTAGATCAAAATTAGACTACATTTTAATGCACAGTACTTTCTCCCACTGAAGTCATGGCAAATTTGTGTTAAACAATGACTTACTAGATCTGCATAGAAAGCAGTGCAATGGGGTAAATCTCTCTTGCATTAACCTGGATTGTAAATTCACTTAGGGAAAAAAAACCACCACCAAAACAACAAAGAGAGATTTAGAGTAGAGCATAAATGGTACTGTCCTTATGACGTACAATAATAGGCTGATGTTGTCATAAACACTCATTAATGTTCATAACGTCTGGATACGTGCCTTTGGAAGTCTTGCTGGAAGCAGGATTTATGGCTCTGAAACCTCTACAGAAACATCTGTGAAGTTCAGTGGATAATTTGCTTATCCAAGTTTCTTTTTGAAAATGAAATGCATACAGTTCTTACACAAACCTGAACAAAACAATATTGATTGGCCACTAGGAAGGTTATATTAAACTTACTGGGAAAAAAAAAAAAATTAAGATGCTTGGTAGGATATTTAGGCTTTTGGTTTCTCTTTTTTTTTTCTTTTTTAATCATTCCTCTTCACTAGTCCTGATTTGGTCAGATTTTTTAAAATTTTTTCCTTTCATCAGTAAGGGAAAAATGGAAGCTGTGCTCAGCAGTTATAGACATGACTGATGGTGTATTGCTTACTAGGCTGGTATATGTAGGAGGAATGATCAGATGTAAGTTCAGGATGATCATGGGAAGGAGTATATATAGATACACTTAAGGCAGAAGTTGCTGTCAGTTTCTAGGAGGGGGCAAAACCCAAGGTAGATATGTAAGTAGAGAAACTGAGTACCTGGCAAATGCTGTTGTCCTCCCTGGGGTCCTTATATTGCCCCCTGGGTTCCCCATTTGTTCTGAATCTGAAAGCGGAGCAGGGTCAGTTGGTTAGTGGCTTTTTTTTTTTTTTTCCTGGAGAGGACAGAGTAAGATTAAATTTTGGTCTATTTTAAAAACAAAAAACAGGCCAAAAGGCAAGAAACTGATTACACGTTATGATTTGTAGGGCCAAGAAGCACAGTGAGGTATGAGCAATAACATCTGACTTGCTGCATTGTGACTGCAATGTTTGATTTTTCTCATTGCCTTTTTTCCCCCCTTCAAATGCAAAGCTGGGATTTGTTGTTTCTGATTAAGTATGTAGTGAGTTGTATGCCTTTAGGAAATTGCAAAATACTCTGTCCCCACACCCCCATTGCTTGTGCTCTCTATTGCCCAGTGTGGAAGCTGTGGCTCTTTGGGGATTTACCATTTCCTCCTAGGATCACCTGTGCTGTGGCTTAAATAAAAGTTTGTTTCTTCAGCTGTCTGACTTTCCAGTTTATCTGACTCAGGCTGACCCCTTAGTTTTATAATGAGCTAGTTTATTTGCTTGTGCAAATTGGGTTTTCTTAGACAGAAATATAACAGACTGTAAAGAGGCCAATCTTTTGATCATTTCACCTCCGGAAGGGGGAAATCTACAATGCCTTTCTGCACTCACTGGGCACTTTCTGGGCTGTTAATAACATTAAATTACTGTTCCTGAACACTTTGTTGCAGGATTTTTTTTTTTTTTTAATACAATTTTGTAAGATTCTGGTGCGTAGAAAAAAAAATATGGTTTCTTCTGTCCATGCTAGAATTATATTGGTAAGGTTTAGAGGCTAATTGCTTTTCTATTCACAGGAAATACAGAGCCTTTGCTTAGCAACCAGTCTGAGTGTTTCTAATTCGTCTTTAAATATATCTTTGTTACACCTATAGTCGTGCATACACGGAATTATGAGGCAGAATGCTGGAAAAAAAGGAGGAGTAAACAGTTTATGAAAATGGTGCCAGATTTTCCTCGATGGGCCTCGATCCTCTAATATAGCCCAACAAAGCTGGGAGTGATGTGCCAAAATATCTTTTTAATAAACAACACAGGCAGTAGGAAATAATGCTGGTCAGGGCTTGTTCTTCTGGCTCAGGGCCTCATTCCAACCTGTTGCAACCAGCTATTGAACGTCTATGGGGACACCCCTATACAGGAGGCCCCATGGAGGAAAGGAACTTTTACATTTCTGTTTGACTGGGATCCTTGCCAGTGGCTAAGTTCAAAGTGCAGTTTCCAGTAATTTGCTGTTACTACTCTGCATGTTTGATAGGCCAGGACAGAAGCATGCAACCTGAAGTAATATTTCCTGATTTCTGACATTTCTCAAGATATGAATGGAGGTTGCTGAGGCACTAAAACTTGGAAGGGTTTTCCTGATTCCAACACCTTTGATGCTTTCTTTTTCTCCTCTTGTGCAGCCCCCTTCCCTCCCCCCCGTCTCCTCCCTTAGATCACATCCCCTGCTGTTGTCAGTTCCGTATTTGGATGACATTCATATTGATCGTTTCCCTATGCAAACACTGTGTGGCTGTTCTTATGCAACCAAAAAAAAAAATAAAATCCTGTTGATTTACTGAGTGTGAGGGTTATTTAGATTGATATCCTTCTGTAGTAGTGATAATGCTTTCATCTCCCCTTAGAGTTATAGTGAACCTTTTTGTTTTTTGGGGAGGGGGTGCAAATGAACTTCTTTTGCCCTGTTAGGGAGGAGGTAAGCACAGGGAGAAACTGGTAAAATAGCTACTGTTCTCTCTAACATTTGCAGTTGTAGGCCATGTGTATGCCATTGTGGTTATGGAAGAAGCATCCTCTATAATTAAGATTATATAAGCATTCCTATTGTAATCCTTTGTTTTTAGCTTTCCAAAACTTGCCTCTTTTGGACTGATGTTTTCCTGGCTTGTTCTCTGCCATGTTAAAACTTATTTATTTATTTTCCAAGCAGGGATACAAATTTTGGAGAGAGTCTTGCCTGTTTGGAAAAAATCTCTTGATGTTTTTGAAATATAGATACAGAGTCAAAATGGTCTTCAGGCAGAGAGGTGCCTGGATGTGACTGTCAAATAGGGGAAAAGGCTTTTGGTGAACATTGTTTTTATTACTGAATAATCTACACTTGTGCAAAAAGTAGTGCAAATATACAGCGCAAGGGCATAGCTGAGGTTGTGAGGGAAGACTTAAATGCTTAAAATCCCAATTCTCTCATTTTACAGCCTAAGTATGCAGACTTCCTCGATACACAGAGGTGTGGGGGTATTAGTGCAGCTACCCACTAAAGCAGAGCGGCAGGAAATTTAAAGGTGCGGTACTCAGTTCTAACTGCACCCATACAGGAAAGTGAATGCTTGTATAAACAAAAGCTAAGTACTGAAACTGTGTGTGTCAATTTTGCACTGGAGCTTCACTTTTTGGCTGAAACTGTCATCTCACCTCTGTTTTGAAAACCAAATAAAATTCCTTTGACTATTATGTAGCTAAAGCTTTCAAATAAATAAACATGCAAATACCTTTTCTTCCAGAGTGCACTGACAGGTGTTCACACAATCAAAGCACTCATGAGGTTTTAATCGTTAAACTAAACAGTTCCTTGAAAGCAGAGGAATTTGGAGTTAATTTTGATCTTTGTACTTGTGTTGATCGCTTCATATCCACTACAGTGTGTCCACTGTGGTGACAAACATTGAACTGCCTGAACAGCAAGCTGAAGGAAACAGAACATATTTTTGAGCGGAATGTTTCAAATACCTTAATTGGTATTGTATTATTCATGATTAGTGCCTCTTTTTCCGACATTTAGTCAAAAATTCTCTGGGGGGGCGGTGGGAGTAGCAAATTGAGTAGCAAATAATCACAAGATGATCTATAGTGGCAATTAATTTGCTCATGAGCATAGTACATCACTGGTACCAGGGTGTTTGTCATGTGGCAGGCAGCTGTGTTCCATCTCCAGATGCTCAGCCTCCTCTATGGTGTACCAGCCTCCCTCTGTTTTGATTTTTGGTTAGAAGGATACGAGTGGAGTGGAAGGGAGAAACCTGCAACCTGGTCTGTGAATTTTTAATTTTTTAATTTTAATTGTGTGCAAGAATAATTCACCAAAGGCTGGCTGCACAAATTTCTTAAAACCACAGTCTCCTGTGGGTGGCAAAGCTTCTGGCTGTGTTACAAGCACTGTGAAGTGATTGAAGAATGTTGAGTTGCATCATGAGACCAAACTTCAGGTAAACAAAAGGAACATGCATATTCAAATGAAATAACTCCTCATAAACCTGAAGGATTTGTGCAACCGTGTTGGCTAAGTGGCTTCCTGGCCAAGAAAAGCACCAAGGATGCTACACTGAATACCTGTAATGGGGTTACTACACTGAAACTGCAACCTACCTCTACTGAGGATGATGTTGGGTTCACTGGATTGCATAAGAAGTTGTCAATATACTTCTTTGTGTCTTTATTGTTGATATGTGAAAGTAGAATAATATTCAAGAGGCTTTCTTTGGTGTCCCTAATAATTGCTCGAATGAGAACTGTACAGAGTCAGTTTTGTACTTTGAGGTGGTCTGTAGAAGACATGGAATTGTGAAAGAAGGAACTTATCCTGTTGATCACTGTAACAATAAATGTTATAAATGGTTCAATCTGATCTGTAAAGTTCAGCATGAGTCTTACTCAAACAGTCTAATTCACGAGAATGGAGCAACTGTCACATGAGATTAGATCAAAGATTATTGTGTCCAAGTATCCTGTCTCCAGCAGAGGTGGATGAGAGAGAGACTGGGAAAAGGCCTGAGAAATGGGGTATGTATTTGAAATTATCTTTCCCCTCCTGTATCTTTTCAGCCTTTGACAGAGACCTGTAGCAGCCTCCTAGTCCGATGTCTGCATTCAAACCGATGTGCTTGATAGGTGCTGTTGGTACTCGTCACTCATTTCTCTAATATCCATTTGAACTTCTGTACTTCTTTGCCTCGACCAGCACCTGTGGGCACTGAGTTCCACACTGTAATTATTATGTGAAAAAGCGTTTCTCTTTGTTTCTAAATTGCTGCCAGTTTAAAAGCAGACTTCTCAGCTTCTTTTACTAGATACAGTAAGTAGTTCCCTTTTTAAGCACATCATTCCATTCATTATTTTTCTAGATTGTGATTCTCTCCTCTTTTAGCCAGCTGATATGTCCTAATTTATTTAGTTTCTTCTTGCCCAGAGGTTGTCCTCTACCTGTTACTTTCCACAGTACCTTCTTTTTTTTCCTGATCTTTTCTCGTTCTGCTGTATCCTTTGTGAGAGGCACAGTGTGGAGGAGAATGCAGCACTGTAGTCAAAGGACCATAACGTGTAGTCCATGGTGTGTAACCTGTAAGGTTGCTCGCATGAGCAAATGCGTGTGGACTTGAGCCAAAGGTTGTACTGATTAGCCTGAGAAGACCAGTACTGTCAGGCTTTGTGTGGTGTCAGAACAAGATAAAGTGGTACAGTGCTCCTTGTTACATGCTTTAAATTCATCATCTCTGTTCTGAGGTTACAGCTGTGATGCAAAAGCTTTGGGTAAACCATACTTCAAGTTTCTGTACCTAAAACAGTGGGTGCCAAAAGAAAAAGATGACACCAGCCATCATGGGAGGATGCAAGTCTGTGATGTGCTGGGGAAGGAGGGAGGGGAAGTTCCCAGCTTTTTCAATGAAAAGCTGTAACACCTCACCAAACCCTGCAATCCACAACCCAGGTATTTTTTCAGGGCTTTTCATGATCCTTTTTGGTTACTTGCATATGTGGATTTCTGCCTGTGAGTGCCCTTAAAATGTGATTTTTGTAGTGGAAGGATGAGGATGTCAAACCATGGAGCACTGAAAGCCCTGTGCACTTCAATAGCAGTGATTTGCACAAGCCTTACAACACAACAAAAATTCAAGCAGTTCCTGTTGTGGCAACATTGCAAGTCAATAATTTGAGCTTGGATTGTGCCCATGTCCAGTGAAGAGGAAGGATTACATCCCCTCTTCCGCTTGCTGTCCTGCGTAGAAAATCCAGACCCATTCCCCGCAGGGAGACGAGAAGGCGAAAGGAAGGGAGTGTCGGCCTTTTGGGAGCTGTTACAGCATCCACTCCCCCCAGGAAAGAGGAGGAAGGAATTCCGACAATTCCTTGCCAAGCTATTCCAAGGACAGAGCACTTACACCCCATCAGCTAATCAGGGCTGTTCCTGAAGCCTTTATTTTAGCATCTGGACTTCAGTAACTCTTTTAAGCCTAGTTTTGTACTGAGGATTACTGTGAATTTAGATCCAAACCATTGCTTGAGTTGCATATCCAAAATAAGCACTGTTAACAAAAGCCAAGTGCCTTATGCATTTTATTCAGTGCTAAGAGCAGTTTGACTGCTAATATTTCATGTGCTGAAAGAAATGGAGCTGTAGTGTTTCAAGCTAATTCTGGAATTTTTAAGCATATCCTGCATGGCAAACCCTAATGCCCATGATTATGCTGGCAATGATCAGTTTGATGCCAGTGAGACGTGGGTGTGGAAAGATGCAGGACTCAGTCCTTATAAGAAGACAAATGCACACTTTGCCAAGTTTGTTTAATATTGCACTATTAGTTTTTTCAAGTACCTTCGTGTATAATGTCTGCCCTTGTTACCTTTTAAAATTTTTTCCAGGTCTGCTACCATTCAAATAAATCATACAGCAAAGCAAGAATTTATCCTGTCTCCTCCTAAGGCATGTAGGGTTAATACTTTTGCTGCCTAGGTCGTTCTAACAGTCATGGTAATAGAAAGGCTTAAACAAAATTATGCCATGTATCCCAGCAGTTACTTTGGAAAAAAATATGTGGGGAGACGAGGAGCATGGTAAGAAAGGAAAGGGTGGCTGGATGAATTGAGGGAAAGGGGGGAGCACTTAGCTCCCCTCTTGCTGTGTCAGTCCAACCTGAGTATCTGCGTGAAGGAGTTCTGAGTCCTTCACTTTTTCGAAATCCATGAACACAACAGGGTAGAACCAAACAGGACTGAACTAGTCTGGCATCTGAATTGCTTTGTGTGTCACAACAGTATTTCTCTCCAGCTCTGGTTGGGCATTCTGGCTTTATGCAGCAGATAACTAGACAAACAGAAGAAAAGCTTATTTTTCCTTGCATTGCTTTTGCCTTTTCTGTTCTAGATTTTACAAGAAATGACTTTTTTTTTTCTTTTTTTTTTCTTTTTTTTCTTGTGTGTGTGTTGAACCAAAGGATTCAGAAGTGAAGGAGCAGATTATTTGCTCTGCAGCTCTGCAATGTACATGTAAGTGAAAAGTGCAGAGCAATGGGTGTAGCCCATCTAACAGCTATTAAGCTGTATAGTACATGGGAGTAGCGAAAGCTTCGACTTGCATGGGTGGCTCTTCAGCAAATAGAAGGATACGAAAAGAAGTGGAATATCTCTTCAGGTATGTTGGAAGACAAGGCCTAGATGAGTAGTGTTATGAACCAGCAGGGAGAGCGATTAGTAACCAGGTGGAGAGCATCTGTTCCATGTGCAGAATCTGAGTATTGAAGCATCACTGACCTTGGACACGCTGGGGTGACTTTTGCAGTACAGTAATTAGTAAGAATGGAATATGCAGATAAATTAAGGCTAATTTAGTAATACCTGACTATAATCCCTTTGTCACAGCCCCCTTCATTATCTAGCACTCTTGTAAGTGTGTGGATATCAAACTCTAAGTGTGAAAGGATTCTGAATTCTCTCATTTGTCACTCGTAAGGAGAAAACAGGGTTGATGAATGTATAGATCTGTAGAGTGAGACAATAATTTGAGTATGTGCATAATGTGATATATTGTTATTGCTTGAAAGGTAGAAAAATGGCAGTCAGGAGATGATTCTCAAAGCTTTTAATTGTAAATTGGCATTCTAGGTGGTCAAGTTCTGCGGAGACTTGTTTAGATTTACCGTTTCCCCTCTCAGCACCCTGGGGTAATGATTAGTTCACAATCTCAAGCTGTCTGTAATAATGGGGTGAATATATTAGTTGGATGTTTCTGCCAAAATTATTTGCAGCAAAATAATTGTTTAGAGTTGCATTTGCATGTTAATGGACAGGCTTTGACTGTTAATGTGGAATGAACAGACCAGATTGCAGGGCTGCCTACAGGCTCAGGGACGTGGGTTGTGTTGGTTTAAAGTATCGTCACCTACACACTTTTGGGGAGTGAGTTGCCCTTGTTTTTTTTTTTCTTTTGGAGTTATTCTACTGTTTTGAAGTAATCAAGCATTTGGGAAGCTAAAGAGAGACAGTGGTCTCTAGTTTGGTGTCTAGGACACTTAGCTGTCTGAAGGGAGACTCCAAGTCCTTTCTCCAGTAAACGTTTGGAATACAGTCTCCTTGCTCCAATGAACATTTGGAACACAGCTATATCTCTTAATCTTTCTTCTCTTGTCCTGCTGTTTACTCTTCCCCTATTATGTCTTTTGGGGTATGGAAACTGCATGAATGCAGCTGTTGGCTGTGCTGGGGATGTCTGCTTTACCTGCCTGCTGTAGAGAAATCTTTCTGAAAGTTGCCTGAGGCTGGATCTTCTCTTGTGATCACAGCCAATGTGTTTTCTGGAGCAAGGCTTACAAATGCAGTAGGCAGAAGAAGAGTTAGCCTGAAAATCCCATCAGAAGAAAAGGGAGCTGAGAAAATTTGTGCTTTGGGACTTAAGTTCTGAATTTATCTGCTGATGAATCTATTTGTCCATAAAAATTGAGAGACATGCAGGATTAGGGTTATCTAGGTGAGAGTTTTGAAGGCAGTTAGTGTTACGAGAGAGTGATGTGCCCAAATCCATCTTTTGGATGTAGCTTCTTATGTTAGCTCCTAGAAAGATGTAATGTGCTAAACGCACAGTTAAGCTCAGAGCATCCCTTTCCTGTTTCCCTTGGCAGTCAGTCTGTTTAACTATAGGTCATGCCAGGAAGGAAAAACCTGAAACAAATCAAAGCTCCTCTTCGTTTTCTGGTCTTTCTCACCTGATACGTTCTAGTGCATCATTGTGGGAAGCTCAAATTCTGCCATATGCTGCGGGCTGTGATACAAAGCAACCTGACTTACCCAGGCTGTGTCAGCTACAGGAAGTCTGAAAATGTGGTTTCCTGAAAAACAAGTGAAAGGAGGGGAAGTACGTAGTTTTTGTTTTGAAGATGGCATTATTGGAAACTCCGTGAGCGCTTATGTCAAAATGCCTATGAAGTAGCTACTTAGTCATAGGAATAGTTGCCATTTATTTACAAGGCATCTGTGTGTGAATTAGGAAAAATCCTTCAACACGTGTCAGACCTCACAGAGATGAGTAATTCTGTGGAAATAGTGTGCATGTCAGACGTGACTTATCACTTGTTACCCTGTACTCTGTCCTTTGTTTTTGAGTAAGACTCAAATATATGTGCTAGCAATAATTCAGTATAAACCAGTCAGTGTCTGGTATAATCCACTTGTCTCTTGCATTTCAGTAGAAGATGCAAGATTTTCTTACTGAGAAAGCATTTCCTTAAAATCAAATTGCAGGGCAGTTTCCCTGGTGATGTTAGCTAGTAAGCACTAGCTTGCATCAGGTCAGGACCTGATCTATTTACTTTTAGGTTAGTAACAGCTACCTTAAAAATGCATTTCCCAAAATGCGTAAGCACTTGTTAGTGAAATCTCTCTGTGCTGTGCTGTGCAGAGTGCTTGTGACTGTTGCCTTTCCCTGGTTTGTTAATTCTAGACAGGGAATATAAAGCTCTGAGTTTCAGCACCTGTGGTCTAGGGTGGGAGTGGGATCTGTGGTACATGGCTGATGTGTGGCTAGGAACTGAATCAAATCAGTGCCTCTCTTCAGGATCTGTTTGTTAATTTTAATTGCTCTTCTGTGTGATTCCCTTGGAATGCTTAATGGTTTTCCCAGTGCTTTAATACTGAATCTCTTACTACCTGGACAAGTCCACGAGCAACCTAATCTAATTGGACCTACTTGGAGCTGGGAGTTGGACTAAAAGACCTCCAGGGGTCCTTCCCAATGTACACTATTCTATGAAAAGTAAAAGATGCTTTTATGGGTGATAGATGAGTGATAAGAGGGCAAGCTGTGGAGCTGAAGTCACAAGCACTCCATTTTAGCCAATGATATGGACCACTGTTATTTTCCAGTATTTGTTGTTTCCATCTTCTTGCAGTAAATTTAATTACCATTGCGCAGGACTCTTTCACAAGGGTCACGCTAGGAAATTATCTACAGAGGACTGAGGATGGAATCTCTGGCTGGTGATTTCTGTTAAGTCAACCTTTCTTGACATCAGTTCTGATTAAGTTGCTGTAACCTCTGTATGTGAGTGCATATACTTTAAATACAGGCAGAAAGCAAATGTATGGCGTGTAAAATGATAGATATTTGCAGAGAGCTTTCATGTGATGTGATGCAGCTTCTGTGAGCAAAGAAACATCTGGAGATGCCAGGAAGTAAAAATTAGAGTATAGATTTTTATTTTTTTTTCCCCCTGTAAGCAGACAGAACAGTGAGGGACGATAAAATACATAAGATATCCTTCCCCACTGAAGATACTGACAAACTGAGGGACCACAGCAGCTCTTGCTGCCCCATGTGTTTCTGCAGGGATTTCAATCTAACCAGGGCAGCGATGACTCTGCATGATTTGAGGGAAAGAAGGCAGAGAGTGTAGTCCTGTTTTCAGTGAGATAATTTGGTTTCTTCATTATCTGTCAGAGTAGTTACAGCCTACAGAACAGTGATGGGGCAGCTTGGTGCCCAGTTCTTCCCTGGACTTGCATTGTTGGGAGTCGGTCAGCTACCTGTAGGGAGAAAGTGTTTATCCTAGGTGTCTATTAAATCTCTCTGCTTCGAGCTCCCTACTAACATAGGTGGCTTATGTTGGGCATGCCATTTTGACAGGCAAAAAGGATGAAGATGAGCAAATTGAACATGTACAGATATGCATTAAATGCAGACCAGAACAGCACCGGTGCTATAAAAGCTCAGCAGGAAGTTTTGCATCACAAGCCAATATTTCATGGTTCTTCAGTGTTATGCTTTTGCATGGATTATGCACAGGGATGATTTCAGTGCTTTGTGAAATCAGTGTTGCAGACACCTGAAATAGTGGATTTTTATAAAAATGTGTGCAGAGTAAATTTAGTAATTCCTAAATCAAGGATTATTGACATAATATAAGCACTCTTGTACGCTCGTGAGGTTACAAGTGTGCCTGTGCCTGAAGAATGTATATGGTAACAGAAGTATAGATATGAAAGGACAGCTGTTTAGTTCCTGAAGCTAGTGTGTATTATATCAATCTTATGAAATAAATGTGTGTCGTCTGTTTGATTCATAGTTCACTTGTAGCGTAAATATCAAGATCAGTGCTATGCTGTTCACCAAAATGTCTGAATCCTATATCATGCATTGTACAAAGCCCCAGTACAAGCACAGCATTTAAAAGTTTTACCTGCAGAAAAGTTTCCTGTTCAGACTTTGTCAACAGATGCATGAAGCGCAAGAATTACTGTTGACAGTGAACACTTTATTATGGGGCAAAAGATCCTCTTAAGAATGTAAGGTCAGCAGTCTGAGTGTGAAGAATTTCTTATGCACATCAACACACAAATGTTTGATGCCTAATCCTTTAATATGATTTTTATGGATTGATTTCAACAGGAATTCAAGGATAAATCTTCAGTAGCTGAACAGCCTTCTAGCAACAAGCTGGCTTTGTTGGAATTCATGCTCAGAAATTATCTTGTTCCTAGTTATTTTTTTAATTTTGTGATTGCTATATGCCAGCGAGCCAGTCATGCAGTTCATTTTTCAGTTTTTACTACTCCTTATGCCTACTGACCTTTTTGAGTATTTTGCTAAACTAAGTATTTCTGTTTACACAGCAGCTGCATGGTTTTAAACATTCTAATGGAGATGTCTTTAATGCTTCATTTATGGCACTGTACTTGGATATTTGCAGATTGTTGGAAAGTTACAAAAGGCTTGGTGAGACAGGATCATTCTGCCCCTCCATGTGGTTCCTCGCTGTTAAATTTATGTCTCTTTCAGGTAGCATTGGATATCCCAGACCATTTTCTCTAAGAGCAGTGTGAGAGTGAAGAACTGTAAAGTTTCACTGACCCAGTGAAGACAGCAAAGCTGTGCCACCCAACTTAAGTTTGTCTGGATATGGAGTCACAAGTGCGTGAGTGCCTGCGTATCTGTATGTTGCAGTGACTTAGACTAGTTTGGGATCAGAAGCAGAATTCGCTGTTATTTTGTGTTAATTTTATTGATAAATTCATGGATAATTTCCAGCAGACATTTCCTAGTATAAACATATTTTCTCATACATGTGTTTTTACTTGTAGAAACTAAGCGAAGGGATTAAATAAAGCTAAGTTTTCAAGGTAAAGCATGATAGTTTATGAGGATGGTCTTTCCTTAGATGTTAAGTGAATGTCTGAGAAGGCATAAAAATAAATAGTATTTATTTAATGGAATGGAATCAAAGACATTACGGTTTTGTAAACTTTGAGGAAAAAAAAACCCCAACCAACAAACCCTGCCTAGATACAACTTTTCACTGTACCTTAGTTTTTGATGTGCTTTCAGTAAGATGTGGCTGTAATACTCAGTAGAGTCTACTTCATCTGGTATTGGAAGTTTGAGACTTCAGTATTGCTTAACGTGAGATCCCTATAACATGATTAAGGGTTTTGCATTAGTTCTTCATTCCACCAAAAGGCACCTCTAACATTGCAATTATTAATCGCAAATAGAAAAGTTGTTTCAAATATTTTCCATTAAGCTACTAAACTTACCTAACTAGCAGTACCTGAGTAACATCTGAGGTATTGTGTGTTGTGTGTGCAGTTTTTTCCCCCCTGTGACATGAACTACACTGATGAGAAGCTGCAGTTAACCCCAACGATTTTTCTTGTCAGGATATCTTGGCACCCTGGTGTCCGTCTCGGGGCAGGCAATAACAACACACAGATGACTGTCATACGTGTTAGTCTGAGCTGCCAACATTTCACTGCTGTAGGATTTGTCAGTCTTGTAAAGCTACGACTGATTCAGAACAATTTCCGTTGTATTTGTGTTCAACAGACTTCTTGTTTTCAGCTGGATTAGGTGACTTCTCTTGCATGGCAAATTGTCATTTGTTTGAGAGTAAACTCTTTGTCCTTCAGTAATTTCTCTGAGCATCTGTCCTGAATGTCTGTAGAGCTCTGGCTTGCTATCCTGACACTTACTTAGTCCACCTTCCCTTCCAAAAATAATCTTTTAGCTGTAAGTCTGTCCAAAGTTTTCTAAGCTGTCATTACTTTTCTGTTCTGTGTTATAACATCTTTTTCTTTTATCTGATTTTTATGTGGAACATAGCCCACCTCTAAACTGTCACGTAGTTTGTAGCGAGCTCGGGAAGAAGAGGAATCCGAAAGATAGAAAAACCATCAAGTCCTTCAAAACCAGCTGTTGTCAGAAATAAAGATACCTTTTAGTTTAAGCGATGGCTAAACTTTTTCCAGTGGTTGCTCTAATAAAATAATTTTAATTTGGAAGGAAGTGAAGGCTTTTCACTACTGTTTGTTCCTCCACCTGAGGTGCTGCTTTAGGTCATTGCACTCCAGATACTCACTAATCTCTCTGAGCAGAGGAGCTGGACATAAGTTTATTTTGTTTAGTGTGTGAGCTCTGTCTGATCCACCCTGTTTACTGTGATATGCCTGTTCAAGGACAGTCAACCTTTTAGAGAATGCCTGTGTTCCTTGACCCAGAAGATCTTCCAGTTCCTGGGAGTAAGTGGGTGTTCCAGACATACCCTGAATCTATATGAAGGTGAGATTCTGGGCTCAAGCTGACTTACACTTTCCCTTTGTTTGTGCCTATAGGCAATCTAGGTGAATAGACTAGCTATGAGCCTTAACATACTCCAACAGGTCCCAGATCTGGATGGCTTGAGGGCAAAGAGGGAATGTCAAGACTGGAAAGCATGCCAGGGTATCACCAGCAGGGATCTGGGCAAGAACCTTAGAAGACCTGTTGCCTACAAAGTATCTGAAGAGATTTCATCTGCTTAATTTCTCAAGTTTCTTGAGTTTGTTTTATTGCAAACCTTTTGGTTGTTTTACTTAGTGTTGTGAAGATTATGCCATTGATTCTCCATGTTATTCCCTGGAAGATATGGGCAAACCCTAATAGAGTAAAGATCTTAAAACATACATTCAGTAGCTCAAAAATGAATTGGACTTTCTTTATTGGGGCATATTCACCAATGTAAATTCTGAACATTACCTATATTTCTGCTAGTGCCTGCAGCTTTACTGTCATTGCTGATACTGCATTTCTGACACTGTATTGGCTTGAAGACCTGTGTGAAAAATAAAATAAAAGTGTTCATTTTGACTGTTTTTCCAGAAAATATTTCTTATGTTGAATTATATTTCAGCCTGTTTGAAAATCTGAGGTTTATACAGAAATTACTTTGGGTTTTTTCTTTCCTTCTGTAGGTGAGAATATTTAACAATATGGGGAAAATGTAGAAAAATGAGCTTGTGGTTTTTTTCTTGTTTTTTTAAAACATGGATTGTTTTTTTTTAATGTGTGGATGATCAGGCAGAACAGAGAAGAAAGAAGAACAAATAAGTATATGCAGTGGCTATGAAGTAGACGGGCTTGAAAGGTCTGTTTTATTCTCAGCTTCCTCTAGATCTGCTTGTGATTGGTAGGCCTGTGCTAAAGCACATTTTTATTCTACAATCTAGGGGCAGAAAATGACACCAGCAAAACTTTCAGGTCGCCTGCTTTAGTAGCAGCTGCAGCAATCAAAGGGATTCAGTGCCTTTCCTGCAAGGAAAGGGTTATCTATCCTCTCAAATGTGAGAGCACACCCTGCTCTAGCCTGCAGGCACACAGATAATAATAGCATGGAAGGATGGCAGCCTGCGCTCTGGAACGGTTTATGAGGAGGAAGTCCGCAATTACATATTTCTGGGCAAACATTAACCAAGACTGAAGCCTAGCTTCGAAGGAAAACAACAGACTGGAACCTCCAGTAATATAGCTGTTATGTAGACTGGAAACAGCAGTCAAGCATTCATGTAGCATTAAAAGAAAAGTAAGAATAGCCTGACAACAGAGCAAAAGGCTTGATAATATTAGCATATCCTAGTGTGCACTTGCAGAAAGTATCTCTTTCCTGACCTGGCCCTCCAGTGATATTGGAAAAAGCAAGGATATTTTTTTTTAAATGCTCTGTAGCTTTGTGAAAACAGACCTAAGCCAAAGTAATGGAACTATTGTTTGCTGTGCTCATGGCCTAATCCATTTATATCACTGGTTTCAGGGCTTACTACTCAACATTGAAGTTTCTCCTTTAAAAAACACAAGTTACTTTGGGTATCTCTCAATCACTGCGGTTACCATGCTAGAAACAATTGCTATTCTGTGCTGTGGTTTTGTAAAGTAGCAGCCTTATTTCAAGCTTTGTGCACTAAAGTCGGATATGCCTATTCTCTGTGTACCTAAAAATGGAATTGCTACACTAAAATTAAGTAGACAGCCAAATGATACACATTTCCTCTCTCTCTTTTTTTTTTCTTTTTCTTTTTGTTTTTCTTTTTCACAGACAAAAGTTACTGCGAAGAAGCTATCTGCTCATTACTGCAAGCTCTGGGGAAAAGGAGGAGTGACAGAGTATAGACCAATACAGGAGGGGAGCATGAGTATAGAGAGACACTTGCTGTGGCAAGCATAATATGTAAATTCCAAAGTTAAGCTCCTTGGAAAAAGTCCAAAACATGAAGATACATACATTACTGGTGCTTGGGGGAAGGAAGGGAATCTTAAATGTCTCCATAGAGAATGTTTTCTTGGGTTTTTTTTTTTTTTTTTTTTTAATTCCCCTTTCCTTTTTTTAAAGGGCAAGGCAGCTGTGATTGAGAAACCTTATACCTGGATTAAACTACTGGAATCATGTTTAATGTTAAAAGTTAGCATTTATTCTGCGTTTAGCTGGGCTAAAATAGACTAGATATTTCAGGGGATGAGTTTAGTGTCCTAACATCATTCATTGTTAGGGCAGACACATACCTACTTACTCCTGCTTGTGACCTGAAATCAGTAACATCCCATAGCCCTTAGAAAAGCTAAAATGAAGTGAAGTTACTGACTCAGCTGACTCATTGCGGATGGTTGTTCCTGTGCCAGTGCTTGTCTTCACAATTAGTACTGATTGTCATGCTGCAACCAATACTCCTCAGTGAGACTGGATTAGAAAATGCAGTCTTCAGGACTTGGTTGTGAGGTCCCTTAACCTTTTAATGATGTGTCTATTTAAGTTTTTGTAGGTTGATATTGCTGTCTGCTGAATGGCAGCAAATTTGGTTCCTGCTGAAGTAGACTATCTTCTACTATGTCCTTCTCCTTTCAAGAACTGTAGCACCATCTCAGTGAGCCAGCAAAGGGTGAGAATCTAAGCCAAATATTGAAGTGATATATTTTTGCCTGTTTAAAAGTTACTCATCACATTGTCATTCATAATCATCTTCCCATGTGACAGGATGGGCTCGTCGGATCCCAGAGAGATAAAGCTGAATTTGTCAGCTCCTAGAGGGCCAAAGTAAGCATCCTTCTGACTAACAGTCTTTGAGCACTGTGTTGGGAGTGGTGTGAATTTGGAGTTACGTGCTGTTGAGCAGTACAGAAAATATGGTTGTGTAAGTGTGGTTAGTGGTTAATGATTTCTCTTTTTTCCCATTCTCTCTCTGCCTTCTGTGATCCATCTTCTGTATGTGAGAGCAGGAAGGAGGAGTTGGATGGAGCAATGTAAGCTTTTCATCTTTTCTTAACTGAATCAATATTGTTGTCAATGGCTGGAAGTCATCTTTGGTCTTCTCTAAAGGACCATCAAGACATGAGAGATGTTTTCTGATGTTGCAGTGTTGAAGGTGGGACTTTAAAATCCTCCTGATGGCTCTTCTCCCATCTTTGCTTACATAAAAACATGAGGTTGCTCAGGTGTTTTCTTGCCCCTTTAAAAGAGGAACTTCCCATGAAGAATCTGTTTACTATCTGATGGTCCCTATACTCCACTGACCCTTACCAGCCCAAATGAAATACAAAGATTTGATCAGAGCTTCCAAAGGCAGAGAGAATGAGCCCTGAACTTAGCATCTGATTCGGAAGAAGGCTTTTATGATCTTTATGCTGGTGGTCAAGGTTGATAATAAAGGTGAATTAAACAGATCTTCAACAGATGCAGTTGAACAACATCTTGCAAATGAAACAAAACACTAAGAATTGCTTCAAATCTTACCAGTGCTAGTGAACATTGTCCCAAAGAATCTCATTTTGACTCCCTAGTGCGTTGCTTCAGAGCACAACCCCCTACAACAGTGGGTGTGAGAACCAGCCTTGTGTAGGCAGTGTAGTGTTGACAAGTGCCTTGTACCATCTGCCTCCTTCCTCCACAAATCCATCAGCATCCATGCAGCAGCTTGTACTTGGTAAGAACTCTGAAAGGAGGAGAGGAGATGTGATTTGGATTTAATCATTAGCAAATGTCCCTTGACTGTTTCTCAGTTGCCCATCTGAGTTTAATTCCGAGAGAAGGAAACTCTGATGTATTCCTGCCTTCAGGTATAATTACTTCAAGACAGATTGACCGTTTAAGCACACACGACACTGCTTAGCATTAATTAGAGTAAATTGGCAGAATTTATATGACCGGTAGTTTTGGGGACTGTCAGATGCATGAAAGTATATTTTGCATATCATTTCCTGCTGAGGCTAAGACGAAGGTACTAGCTGAAAGGCTTGTAATTAGGATAAAACCACTTTGTAAATTTAACCCTATTTCCATTAGGAGCAGAGTGGAACTGACTGGGGAAAAGAGTGATGGTCTGGGAAGAGAAAAACATTTGATGCAGAATGTGAAGCAAGGAGATGCTGGAGACTGTGCCATAAAACAGGAAAACGTTATTGCCAAATTGAAATATTGGTAGATAAGCACAGCTGATTTGTAAGTGCATAACAGTATAAACATAAAGTTAATTTTTTTTGGAAGGTTGTTCTTGTATGTTGTATAACTTCAGATAATAACTGCTATTAAAAAGGAAAAGAGGTTTGACTGGACGACCTGTCACAACAGGTTCTAATGCAGTAATTTAGAGTGCCCTGGAATAATATTAGCTTTTGCTGTATCCATTTGTGAATTGACCCTCATCAGGAACTTGCCTGTCTTCTGAGAGCAGCACAAGCAATGACTGCTTAGTACACAAAAAATAATCCCAAACCATTGACTGAACAGTAACTGAAGATCAGGAGTGCTGTTAGGCACCTTCTGTCCTGAACACTGAGAGACAGTGCTCAGAGAAACCTGAAGGGAAGAGTCTTCCCATTGTTGAGTCCTAGAGCTCTCAGTTAGAGAAGCACTTTCCTGAGCCGGTAACAGGGAGCTGCTTGGTGCTGAGCACCTGCTGATGTTGGTGTATGTTGTCAGTGTTCTTTGGATGCAGTTTACTGTCTGTCTCTGCTTGGTGGCCAGTGAATCTCCACTTAAAAAGTTGTGGGATGTGAATGGACCTCAGTTTCCCAAAGAAAGGGAATAGTTGACCAGAGGTTCAGATCCAGTAAACTCATTGGCACTGGGTTTGCGAATCTTTGATTGAGTTGGGAGCTTCTACCGTCAGTATTCCCCGAGAAGCTTGTGGATTAGCAAGAGTTGTTTGCAGTAGAATTTTTTTTTCTGGAATGGCCCAAAATGCATTAGTTTCTGTTTTACAGCTTGACATATGAGAGATGGCAATATCACCGTGCTGACTGAAAGTTTTGTGTAAAAGCACAGTGAAAGTGGCCTTGAATCTCTTCTACAATGCAGTCAGGATGGCATGTGAGTCTGTTTACCAGCAACTGCTGCAAATATGGTGGGCCTAGTGTACTCGACTGTTCTACTTCCTAAATCTGCATTATTTGCTCTGGGTCCGACATCTGAGAAGAAAGTGGAGAGGCTGTGGTCTTTAACACTAGGGTCCTGGTGCTTAAGTTGCTGAAAAGCTCAGTGTTTTTCTGAGAGGAATGCTATTTCCATGTCAGCTGCACAAGCTTGGACACAACTTTCCTTTAATTTGTTCCAAGTGTGCCACTATTTTCTTGTGATCTATCCAGATCTAATAGTTCCTTGAAACTGTTTTCTCTAGTCAAGGTGATGGAGTCCATATGTGGACATAGGCGGATGTGTTAATCATGAGAGAGGCTAGTCTGGGTACCCCTTGTTTCTTACTGCTTTCATGGGATTTTTGGCTCTGTGACCTAGTTTGAGTGTAGTTGACAAGATCTACATCTGCTGATGAACTAAGACCTCACTGTCAGCACCCATTCTTTTACTGAAGTATCAGTATTTCAGATTTTAGTCAGCCTAATCTCTCTGCTTTCAGAAACGGAGTCCTGCATCCCTGAAAACTAGTCACAGTAGAAATTATTTTGATCTATTTTCCCAAGATAATGCATTAACAATGTAGTGGCAGGACTAAGGTTAGAAAGTTTGAGGCAAATCTTTGGTAATCCTTGCCGTTCATTGTTCTCCTGTCTTTTAGTACAAACATTGCAATAACATTTTTGTGAGAAGAAGCAGTTTTTCTGAAGTCGTCTGTTCCAGGTTTAAGTGAAGAGGCAGAAATAATGATGAGTAAAGAGTATTTGGTGCAGTAGAGGGATGGTGACCTTCTTGATGGTTCAGCTGTGCATTTGTTTCTAAGCCCAGCAGAGATATTTTTTCCTGTCGTTTTTATTTTTAGCGGGATGCTGGGGATGCAAAACAAATATGAAATATTTAGGACGGCAGTTTGCACTGTGACTAATCTGTCTTCTGTGAAGTTTATAATCCTCCCAGATACTTTTATGAGGGAAGTCACAGACTTGTATTTTTCACTGCATGGCACATCGCAAACTAGAAACTTGCTTAATGGCTGCTAATAACTCCCCGAATTCTCCTCTTCAGGGAGTCTTTCCTCAAGAGAGCTGTTATCATTAATCTGGATAAATCTAGATGTTTTCCCTTCTTTTCTTGTACTGTTTGTTCTCCTTTGAGGTAGTTACAGTTCATTCATGTTTAATGAAGAAACAAGTGGTATTTGCCACAGCCAGCTGCAAGGGCTCATGGGCACCCATTTGCATAGGCCTTGTTACAAAGGCAGACCACATCCTGGCCAGGACAAAGTGCTGTCTGATACACAGCCCTTATACACCAGTGCCTCCCTGGAGGAGAGCCAGGATGTGGGCAGGCTTTGTAAGAAGGCACTGTTTTAGTCTGTGTGGAAGTTGAAGGAAGGGATAAACCAACTAAATTAATCTTTCTTTCCATTCTCTGGCGGAGCTTCCACCAGTCAAAATATGCATATGATTCACTCCAGTATAAATTTTTCCTGTGCTTTTTGTTTGCTGTCATCTAGGAGAAGAGCAGTGTGTGTCACTTAATCGGCTGCATTTTGCTTGAAGCGGTAAATATTTAGAGGATTTTGAAGACCCCAGCTGAGGTAACTTCTTGGAAGTCACGGAATTGTCAGTTGGAAGGGACGTCTAGAGATATCTAGTCCAACTTCCCTGCCAAAGCGGGAGCATATTACTCAGGATAGCATCCAGGAGGGTCTTGAAGGTCTCCAGAGAAGGGGACTCCACAACCTCCCCGGGCAGCCTGTTCCAGTGCTCTGCCACCCTCACCATAAAGAAGTTTTTTTCTCTTATTCAAATGAAACTTCCTATGTTCCAGCTTGTGCCCATTGCCCCTCATCTTGTCACTGGGAACCACTGAAAAGAGTCCGGCTCCATCCTCCTTCAACCCAACCTTGAGATACTTACAAACATTAATAACATTTCCCCTCAGCCTTCTCTATCTTGCAAAGAGACTCTTGCTTCATATCTAAGAGGTGTCTTGCAACCAAGTGATAAATACCTGTTCAATTTTCCATTCAACAAGTTAAAAAAAAACCCTACACAGCATAAGTATTAGGATTTAAACTTCAAGCTCTCACTGAAATGGGTAGGTAAGCATCTGTATTCTTGTCAGCTGTGACTGACTCATAAAATAGAAAACCTGAGATTGTGAGGAAGAGGGTGATGATGCTGGTGTAGTACAAATACAGATCATTATTTTCTGCCAGAAAGGTGAATCTGCAAAGTAGTCAGTAATTTGTCTGAAGTTATATTTGGTGACAGAGTTGGAGTTAGTATCCCGTATTTTCTGATTTTGAGTGGGTTAAAAAAAAAATCAACAAAACCCCTGTCGCTTTTTTCATTTAATTAGCATTTTAAAATATGAACTCAGTGGAATGCTGAATACAGCTTACAGTGAATTTTAAAAGGAGTGGGACTTCAGAGGTTTTGGGCTTAAGCCTCATATTACACTTCTTAGTTGAGAGAATTATCATGTGGCTGCAGGGTTTTAATAAACCTTTTTGCAGCTAAAATAAAATGTTGAGGTTTGATGGGAAAGTGGATTGAAGTGGAACACTGGTTACACCAGTAAATGTGCCTTATTCTCAATTGGCAGTGGTGAGTGTGAGTCAGTATGTTTGTTTCAGCCTCTAAAAATACCATATGGCTTTATAATTCCAAACAAGTCCTTAAGATGGACAGAAGTAATGCTCTTTATTGCTTAAATATGGCACGGTGTCTGCTGCTTATTGAGTATCTTTGAAAACAAACTAGCCCACATCCTGATTGACTGCTGTTTTGCTGCTGTGTACCTGATCAAAAAGAGTGAATTTACAAAGGTGTAAAACTTCAGTTGACTGTGGGGAAGCAGGTCCTCTGCCTTATGTTTGCAGATGCTGGACACCAAAGATAGTCCTGGCATAAACAGGTGAGTTTTCCATTCAAGCTTGATGGGAGTTGTCCCAATCTGTTCCAAGAATGAACTCTTTTAAAAAAATGCAGTTGTGGGTGAACTCCTCACAGATTTTGTTTATCCAGTTTTAGGTAAACACATTTTCCTAAAAACTACTGCTTGAGCCTGGCTTTACCATATGATTCAGTATCAAAACTATGTGAAATTACCCATTTTCCTTTGGATCTTATGGTTTTGACCTGAGAATGATTCTGAGGCTTTTAGTTTACATGAATTTTAAATTGAGCAAAAATAGAGTGCACAACAATTTTGTTTAAACCAACAGAAGTGTTTGGGGAAAATACCCATCTCCTAAAATAGTTGTTGGGATCCCCTTTGGTTTAAGGTGTTTAAAAGTAGAAAAATACACTGTATAGGACTCTCTTGTTCTCCACCAACTTCATTCAAACCTATTCCTGGACAAACTCTGAAAGGAGGCAGGTTTTGCATTTTATTTGAAATGGACTAGCTGTCCTCTCATGGGATTCAAATCCAGTCATCTTGAAGTCTTGGAGACCATTTGCTGGTATATATTCTGGTAGAAACTACCATAAGTCATGGTCAACGTAAAGTATGTGTTTGTCTGCTCCACTGATCTGTAGGTGCCCTAAAATTGTGAGACATATTTTACAGTGAGAATTCTTTTTTTGAGTCTTAGAAGCTAAAAACCCTACAAAGTGACAAAACACACATGTTTTGGTCTAGAGCTGAATTATTTGTGTGAAGCTGTTATGGGGAAACACTACAAACTAGTAAGGCATTTTTGCAGTCTCTCTGATGTGTTTTGTCCAAAATCTATGAATAACTTCAGATATCTGTATTCTAGCAGCAGTTTTAAAATTGTTTCTTACTTTCTTTTCTGCTTTTATGACTATGAAAGAATAACTAGAAATACTTGACAAACCTGTTGAATTGCGCAGAGAAACTGTCAGAAGCATCACAGAGAGGATTCCTTATCCAACTGTGGAACATCATGGAATATTCCACCAATTTTTTCAGAATTGCAGCATTTGAGCATGTAACATTTATTCATTCAAGTGCTGAACTTAAAGATGAGAGCTGTTTCTGTGAGTGAGAATTGTGCAAATAAGCTGATAGAATTTTAGAGTTCATCTAGAATACTTCACATGTCAAATAAATTTCTCCCTACAGTTGTTGAACCTTCTATCCTCCAGATAGTCCCAAATCAGGCTAATCATATTTACTTTGAGATGCATGTGATAAGCATAATCAAATGCATAAAATTTGACTTTAGTCCTACAATGCAAACTTTTAGGACAGTCTCAGAGAAATTTCATAATGGGTTTACTTATGCTTTAACCACAAACCTTATTGTGGGTGATCTGTTAATCTTGGATTGTAATTGTGGGAACATCTGGAAGAAAAAGTGCAAATAATTTTTCTCATAGTATATTACAGCTTGATAATGCCATTTCCACTCTTTCAGAATGTTCTTGTAGCACCACCTTTTTTTCTGATAACCTAACATCAGTAAGAACAGATGCCGTGGAGAACTGTGCCAGCTCTTCATTAATCTCTAGTTGCACAGAGTGTTTGTCCTATGTAATGTGCAACATTATTATTGCCTTTCTTCAGTATTGTACTTGAAAGTCGTCATGTGGTATCAGATACTTATCAGACAATTGAGATCAGATAAGACTCATGAAATGGTTAGAGCTGAAAAACTCACCTCTTCACTCTGTCCTGTCTTGTAGCTTAGCTTTTTTAGGAAGGTGTTGGCTATTTTTTTTTTGAGTTTTTTTATTTTGGTTTGTTTGTGTTTTGGGTTTTGCTGTGTGTTTTTTTTTTTTTTTTAGTTTTTTTTTTTTTTATTTAAATTAAGAATATGGATATAGGAAGTACTGAAACTTTATGAGAATTGCATGTGAAGGAGTAAACTATTGTTACTTTGTGTAGGAGGAATCTGCTCAGTGAACCAATATATGGGTTCCTACATCAGCTGATACTACACTTGTTAAAGCCTATTACTATAGGCCTGCCTTTCCTCCTGTTCTTGTCACTTGAAAAGCTCTAAAGCCATCACTCTATTTATCTGGTTTTAGAGAGAATGGGAAGAGCTGTTTCAAATCCCCAGGAAACATGATGAACAAAGGATATGATTTGCTAGGTCAGACTAATGGTTTATCTTTTCTCCTAGCTCCTCTCAGCCTTTGGCCTTTATCAGAGCTTCAGACAACAGTGGTATTTCTTGCCAGGTATCTATCCAAATGAGAGGCTACAATGAGTGGCTGGCTGTTTCTTTCCTCTGGCCTAAAGGGACAAGCTTTTTTATACCTTGAGCATGACTTCTTTTTTAAAAAGGGGCTTTATGTCTTCAAAAGCATTGGCTTTGTTCATCCAACAATAAATGTGGCTTGCACCCAAGGCTTTATTCCAAATGTTTGCCTTGATGTGCTGGCTGCACTGCAGCAAACGTGCAGAAGAGGCCTGAAGATGTGACTCGGAAACACAATTAACTTCCCTGCAGAAGTAACTGTTAACAGCACAAGAGCACAAGATCAACAGGGCTTGAAGCTACAGCTTGTACTTTGGAGCAGCAGGGACCATGGAGCTTTTTTGTATTATGGGTAGACTCATTTCTCAGTTCTGGACACACAGGATTTTTTTTTTTTTTCCCCTTTTCTTTTTTTTTTTTTCTTTCTTCTTTTTTTTTTTTTAATTAATTTTTTTTCTTTCCCCTAGCAAAACCTCTTTTCTATTTTGTTTGATTGAGAAAGAGAGGGAAAAAGTGACACCTGGGATTTTTCTCTTTTGTTCTTTCTTCTCCAGAGAAGAAAGAATCATGGAGTTGAAAATGGAAGACAGAATATTTGAAAACCAGACTCAGAAAATCTTCATTGTTTGAAAACTGAAGTGAAAAGCTTAGTTTAAAAAGCCATGATTTTTGGTTAATGGTTCTTATTAACAGTTAATGGTTCTGTGCATAGGAAATGTTACTGGAGCACTTGTGAAAAACAAAATATTTGCTACAATATTACTGAGGAAAAAAAACCCCAAAAGAAAACAAGATGAGAAATGTTATTCTTTTATTCTTTCTTTGGATTTTTCCATTATCTTCTCTTGCCTATTTTTAGGGGACATTCACATACTGGTGTGCCTTATGAGTGGCAGGCTACTCAGCATTTCCAGTGACAGAAACTAGTGTGTGTTGGTGAGACATGCTTGCAGGCATAAGGTTTTCTATTTTGAGAGAGCATGAATTTCTAAATGGTGGGTCTGCATGTAGAAGACTTGTCCATACCCTGGTAGAGGATGATATTCCTGGATTATATGCTGTAGGAATGCTTACAGTGCTTGGACTGGCTCAGGCAGGATTCCTTTCAGGAGTCCCTGGAAGAGTGTAAATCAGAAAGACAGCACTAACACATCCTACCAAGAATGAGGCATGTGCACTGGTGAGGTCATGACCTTTCCCTCTCTGTCCTTTTGCAGGCAGCAAGTGAGTTCTATGCCTGCTTCCAGAACAAGAGACTGAAGATGTTAGTTGATTTGTCAGGGTTTTGTTCTGTGTGTGCACATGCATGTGTTAGGACGGTCTCATTAAGTGTCTATGACTTCTTTATTCTCTAATAATCTAGTTTTTTAGGACCTGGACTATCCATTTCTGGTTTGCATTCCAAGTTGCTCAATGCAGAGTGAGTTAAACAGAGGTCTTCAAGAATCTTTCTGTCTTCCTGTGGTCAAAAGACTAGGTTTCTACGCAGAGATCTCTTGAGTCTTTTTAAAAGAGGCTTTCTATATCTTCAAGTTCCATCTTATTCTCTGCTTAGGTTTGAATCTGTTAAATGGGAATAATAATTCTTTGGTATAGAAGGACTAAATTAGGTCGTATATATACTTCACTTTCACTACATGAAAGCCTCCAGAGGGAAAGGCACCTTGTTCAGCTGTTACTGTGCACAGTGACAGAAGATGATCCATTGAACAGATGCAGTGGTGACCGGTTTCCGTGCTGAGAACAGATGGCATAATTTCCTCCCATACAAGGGGTCTGTACGGTTGCTTTGGTGCAACTTAAAGGATATTTTCAATGCTTAAGTAGGGCTTCAGTACTGCAGTTCTTTCTGGCAGAACATTATGGAGGATTTGGGGTAAATCTTTCAGAAGTGTCAGAAGACAGTATCTTTTGCTTTGATGTTTCTGGTAGATTTAGTTTTAGTTTTATAAGGTCTTTCTAGTGGTGATGAAAATTGGTGGAATTTTGGCTTCAAAATCATAGTAGTATGTCTGAAGTGTTTCTATGCTGTCTTATCTCTTTCTCTGTGTTCATTTAATGTGTCACTACAGCCAAATTTCTAATGGGGGGACTAATTAAAGATTATTGATGGTTTCAGTTATTGATTTCTCTGTCATGGATTTGGAGCTAAGAAAATAATTTCTCTATCTTATCCTCTGATGCATCTTGCAGAGTCGTCTTTGTAGCACTTTAAGCAGGGATGCACCTGCAAATTTCTGGTTCCTTTAAGATACTTCAGAGGCTGTGTTTAGCTGTCTGGTTAAAAAGTTCTGGAATCTTGAGTTGTTTTCAGGCTGCCAGTTGCTAAGTCCTGGTGAACTTGGTAGCTACTAGATGTGCAGCTTTAGTCTACCTTGCTTTTAAGTCTTAAATCTTTTGTTACTTATTGATTCCATCACATAGCCTGCGTGGTGGGGGGTGGCAGTGGTAAAATCATGAGCCGTTAAGCATGCAGTCTTGCAAAAGCTCTTGGTTTGTAGTTTCCTCCCTTCAGTAGCGGTAAAATGCTGCTGACTCACATACCATGGATACCTGTCTATCCACTTAAAGCAACCAGATAGTGTGCTTTATGGGTACAAGGGTCAACCGGACAGGTTCATGAAAGAGAAATTAATTGAGGGTGACTAAATAGATAAAAAGAAGCCTGGCACAGGAAGTCTCTGATCCTCAAATGGCTGGCTGCTGGGAGGCTGCCAAGGAGGTATTGTATGTACTCACCCAGTTCTTCTACTCTTTCTTAGATATCTGCTCTGACTATCTGGAGACAGGCTGTTGGGGTAGATGTTTTATTCTGAGACAGTGTAACTCTTACAGTTTCATACATAACCTCCTTCTCCAAAACAGAAAATATTAATTGTATGGCCACTTGCTTTAAGCAACTGAGACCCTGTAACTGTAGAAGAACCAAGATGCAAATCTGAAGGACCTGATCCTTTGAGGATTCCCTCAAAGCTTGCTCTCTCCCAAACTTAAAAATATGAAAGGTTTCAGCTGTCTGTAGGGCTCCTGTTCTCTCTGAGGTCGGAAAGGTGAAATGATAACATTTACACAGTCGTGTAGTTGGGAAAATTACCAACCTGAGAATACTAGATTTTTGTCCTTAATTCCTATTCTCATTGCCTAGATTTTAGTTTAGTTGTTGTGCAGCCAGACCTAACTCTTGTCTGGACAGATCCTGTAGGAAGTTGCTTGTGTCATTTTCCAAGAATGCCATGTCTGTATAAGTTGAACACATTCTTCCCATTCACTGAATAGGTGTACCCTAAAGCCAAGGAACTTGTACAGGTTTCCACAGCTGTCAATAAGAGTACACCGTGGCCCCAGTGTCTTGGTTAAATGTTAACAGTCTGCTTCTAGCAGTGTATATCCAGGGTAGTATGCAGTTACTAGTGACTGCAAGTTCAGCACACTCTAACTGGCAATGTTAACACGCCTTGGCATGCTTTCAAATATCTGTTTCACCCCCTTACAGTCTGCTTTGCAAGCTCCCTGTATTTGTGTAGTCTTATATAGATTGGAGGTAATTTTGTAGGGTTAAATTTTCTCACTGTGAATCTGCTTTTAATGTGTTAAAAATTTTTGAAGCAGGTATATTGTTTGCTTTTGCCCTTAAAATTCAAGCAACGTTGGAGTCTGACTTTACACCAAATGAACAGTCTATCTTATGTGAGTCTTACATTTTTGAGGCTATTGTAGCTGGTATAACTATTCCTAGTTTGTTTGCTACAACTTGGAAGCGGAAATGCCCTGTGAGCTCATGTTGCCTTTGGAAATCCTGACATGTTAATATACTACCTACTTAGGTGCTTAATTAACATAGGAAGCTAAATAACTGGGCTGCAAGCAAGTTGTGCCTGAGTTGGCACCCTGTCAGGAATATGAGCAGGCACTGTTAGTAGCTGCTTGATTAGCAGTGAGCAACGCATTTCTGATAAAGGTTTTTCTGTCTGAGTTAATGAAGTCTGCAACAAAGTCAGCAAGCTTAGCTGCGTGGCTGGCAGCTCCTCAATAGTGAGTGCAGGTAGGAGCAGAAGCTACTAAACACGTAAGTGATTACAGTGTCTGCCTCCATACCTGCCAGCTGTGGAGCTGTAGGAGACAGGGTGAACATGGGCACTATGCTGCTGTAGCACCAGGCAAGTGCTGGGCTTATCAGTTCTTTGGACTCTGGGCCAGGCTGACTGGCTGCTTCTGCCCAGTTCAGAGGCTCTGTCCCATGTTTCACTTGAGGACTATCCTGTTGGATTTAGTGGAGTTTAACTTTTCTGTGACAGTTTTTCTTATGGTCTGTTACTACCTCATTGTGGAGACTTGTGTCAGAGGTAACCTTAGGACTGGGAACCACAGGGCATTCCACCAGTACGCCTGGTGACCTGTTCCCAGTGCCACATTGGGCAGAAGTTGTGCGCAAGAAAGTGTGTGTGTAAGACTTCCTTGAATGTAGAAGAAGCATTTGTTTCTCACTCGTTTCCAACCAGTACGTAAAGGCCTCATATATGTATTTGAAAGGGTCAGTGTGTCAGAATTAAATCATCTTGAAGGAAATTTATCCAGCTGCAGTGTCTACACACCCCTCAAATCCTGTTTAATCCCTTAAATACTTATGCAATGCCTTGGCCTTGTGCTGGCCTTCAGCATAGAGGAGAATTTCACCCAGTGTGAACAGGTCTAGAGGAATGTGCATGATCCTGTGAAGTAAGTAACACATAGGAGTGACTTAATCCCCTGCTGAAATACAGCCACAGCAAACACCTTTTCACTTCCAAAAGGAAATGAAGAGGAATACCCAAATATCCACTTAAAGACTGAAGAAATACTTTAAACAAGTGAACTATAATGACCAGAAATGGTATTTCAACCAGGATACCTGGGTTTAACAACTTAATGCTTCTTTCAAAACTGCCCTAGGAATTTTTTTCAATCACAAGTGGCCAGGAACTTGCTTTAAAATGTTGTCTGAAAGTCTGTGCCCCAGATTTTGCTGTTATCCTAATATTAAGCCACATAATTGCAGTGAAGTTATTCTGTCTTTATCCTGAAGGAGTGAAAAAGTAATTTGGCCTGGTGTCAGCATATGTTAAAAGCAGACTGGTAGGATCTATGGCACCATAAAGAAAGACCATTTATTATGTTTCTGTAACAAGGATGGCTCCTGATGGAAACATCACCTCTCTCTGCAGCCTTGTGGAACCACTGGAAAAAAACACAGTAATGTTATCTTGCAGGAGTCTGTGAATATTATGTTTAAAATATAACTTTCTGCAAATATGTAGTAGAAAACTGTGGACATAGAAAGACTAAAGTTGCCAGAGAATGTCATTATTAACAAAAGAAAAAAGAAACCACCACAGCAGAAAACCCCAGCCCCCCTCCCCCAACTTAAAAACTAGTTCATTTTTGTTGATGTAGCTATGGAGAGGTTTTTAGTTCACCCTCTGCATTGCTTAGGAAATATTGTAACCTTCTAGGGTTAGCTGTATAATAGAGACTGACTGTATGGGGCTTGGATTTGCTTTTACTTTGGATTCATTAATAATACGGCTTTTAGCAATGTGTTACATATTAACGTGTGAGCATCTGAGTGATGTGGGATGGTGATAGAATTCAAAACAAAATAAAACATCCCTTTCCCCCTCGCCTTCCAGCAGACCAACCAACAGCCCTCCCCCACTCAACCAGAAACAACAGAAAATTCCAAAACAAAGTCTAGAACAGAACAAAACTATGCTGTTACATGCTCTTTATATTGCTTGTCTTGAGTAAATACCTTCTTGGGCAAACTACTGATTTGAAAATTTCTTAAAGCAAAGACTGTCAGGAAGGTGAAATTCTTGTTACCTTTAACAGGTTGTTACCCTGATTTTGAGGTGTTAGGTTGAATAAGAGCTCTTGTAAGTAGACCACATACATTGTTGTAATGTACCTTTTCATTCTTCTGTAGACTAGTTACTTGGTGTGATGCCAAATGAAACAGTAGTTTGCACATGTGAACTCTTCTGCAAAGAAGAGTTGTGATGATTATCATGTTGGGATGCAAAGTTTTTCTTCGAAAACACAGCTGAGGGGGAAAGTGATGGACAGTTTGAGAGGCACCTTTATGGACCTAACCTGTGCTTTTATTTCTTGTCTGTGAGATATGTCCATGCCAGAGACACTGCTGAGGTGTAGCAATTAATCAGGCTTTGGATTACATGCCTTTTTCTGCTGCTACTGAACAATGAGGTATTGTGGATATATCACCTAGTGTCTGTGTTCCTTGGTTTCCTCTTCTGCAGCACATGTGATATTTCTCTCACTTGCGTGAGGAACCCAGGATCACTTCGGGATGGTAGGGTTGCTCAGCGGGAGAGTTATGTACCGCTACGTTTCCTGTTCAAATGCATTTCCTTCCCTGTTACTGACTGACGAGGAGGAGGAAGGGAGTTTTTCATAAAGGGTGAAAATGAACCCAAGACAGCTGCTTTCCAGATTTTAGAGAAAACAACTGATTTTTTTTTTTTTTCCTTCTCAGAAACATGCACATTTGCTCACTCCCACTGCTGGTTTGCACTATATAATTCCCAAATGTGCCAGAGGTTTCTGAGGGGTAAGTGAAGAAAGTAGCCTGTTGGTGTGGGACCTGCCTCAGCAGGGCCTGATGCAACAAGCAAGAGTTAAGAAAGCTGAAGGTGACAAAGATAAAATCATGTGATTATGCCACATGGAACCTACCAGCCCTGATAGCTGGACTGAAACAAATTACATTTTTGTCTCTTTTTTTTTTTTTTTTTTCCCCTCTGGCTTCCTGTGGGAGCATGGGGGCTGTGGAAGGGTTGAGTAAGGCAAGAGAGATGACCTTGTTGTTCATTGTTCTGGTCCACTAGGTTGTGCCTTTAGCATAGCATTGTATCATGACGAGTTTTTTGGGGAGGGTGTTTCTTTTTTGGTTATTTGCAAAGGCCGTGTCTGCTGGATAATGGAATACTATGCATGGCAAGCTTGGAAACAGAAAGGAACCTTTTGAAATGAAATGTGAAAATCCTGCAATCTATGCAAGTGGAGGAAAGAAAGAGAATGTCTTGTGGAAATGCTAGCATGGCAGATGAATCTCTTAACACAGGCCCGTCTTGACTTTTTTCCCCCCTTTTTAAATTAAATAATTTTTTTAAACTGTTATACTTGCTGAGGTGAGTTTTCTGTTGTGATTTTGGTTTGAGTTTTTTTTCTTTTTAATAGGCAGAACAAAAAGAAATGGAAGGCATTAACAGCCTTGCAAGGTCACTGGGACCTGAGCAGAATTATTAACTGGTTCTCTCTCTGTCAGGCACTCTGTATTCACTGTATCGCAAGCTTGAAGCCAGACCTTATTTTACTAAGCAAAAAATGGTCCTTTTGTTGCTGTTTTCCCCCTCGTGTCATCTCTCGTGGTTGCCAGGGAAACCAGTGTGTATCCTTTCAGCATAGGTTATTGGGCCTCAGGAAGGAAGTGCTCCAGTGCTGGCCTGCTCTTTTTATAGAACCGTTACATAATGCAATCTATTAAAACTTCCTCTTGGTGTTTTATGGCACAAAGGGGAAATTAAGTTTGATGACTCCTAAATGTTTGATGGAGGATGTCAGGTGACTTCTGGGTTGTTTTGAGCTTGCCGCATAGCAACAATATTTCTGTATGCAATTCAAGAAGAACAAATATACATTAGTGCCGTTGGCAATATTTGCCTGCATGCAGATCACCAGAGGAAATTGAATTCTAAGCAGAGCAAGTGCAAACACTGTAAAAGTGCAGAGCCTATCAGCTAGGGAGGATAAGATGGCAGAGTAGTTGATGTTTTGACAGTACAGAGAAAAGAGGTTTAAAGGAAAATATTATTTCTTCTTTGCCTTATTCTGTTCTACTTTGCAGAAACTAGGAGGCACCATAATGCACTTGCAATTACCATATACATCTGTAACATGAATATTTTAGTAGCTCTTTCTTTACTGCCACTTATTTCTCAGAATTTAGTAGCGTGAGAGAATTTGGATTGCCGTTTTGCTGTCGCAAACCTTGATTGTTTAAAGTAAGAGAAAACTGTGTGGAGTTAGTTGCGCTTGTTATATGATATATCCATCCTAGTTAGGATATTGTTTCACGTGTATGCTGATTGTTTGGTGATATATTTCAAAATGAATAATTCTGTTTTGGATACCTGAACAGGAAGAAACCTCTGCTCAGAGACTGAGGGTTCACAATTCCTTTGGCTACTTCTTGTCAAAGTCAGATCACACTCAAATGAGTTGCTGTGGAATAACAACATCGTTTCTCATTACTTTCTCCAGGGGAACTGTCCACGAACTTCCACTTGGCCTACGTCAAATATTACCTAATTCAAGCCACCTCTGCCCCCGATGTCTGTTCTTTGTCTATTGGCGCGTAGAAATCAATGATCTTCATAACTTTCCAGTTGCCGGTATGGCAACGCTGTTGTACTTCAGTCCAAATTTATCATGGATCTAGAGTCTGTAATAAAGAAGACGTGTATGCGGAGATAGCTTTTTGCTGAGTCCTTGGTGCTGTCCTTTGAAAAAAGGAAATAATGGAACTATGAATGGTAAGATTGCAAGATTTGGAAAGAGCAGGAAAACATCCTCCTAAAAAACTGAAATGTGTGGGACCAGAGTGCCTTCTGATCTTTACTGCTCACGAAAAAAAGTTTCATTTCCATTTGATATTGAAAGCTGACAAGAAAAAAAACCCTTAATTTCTATGCAAGCAGAAATTCTGTTAAAGCTGAGACTTGTAATTCAAATATTTGAATTCACAGTAGTTTCAGTGATACTGTGTACTGCATTGGAGGGGAGATTCATTGCTGTTTTCAGCTATCTCTGCTTATTTAGAAGATGGCACTGCTTCTCTGAAACAGCAGGGAGCAAGTTAAGAATTTTCAGTTGCTTGTAACCCTTTGCAAGTAACAGCCTTCCATACATGCAAAGTCTTTGCTGCGCCATTCAGGGAGGACATCCGAGATGAATACTGCAAGGAGAATAGCTTGGTATGACTAGGTGAATACAAAAGGGAAAGTTACAAAGACTCGAGCCTGGATGCTTTGCTCCTGATGAATAATAGGAGCTTGATTCACAAAAAAAAAAAGAAAAAAAAAAAGTACTGCATTTTTGACCAGAAGGTTATATGGGACCCAGAGGGTGCAAGACTTTACATGTCCCAACGGGAAGGGGTGGAGGAGGAGCCGGAGCTCAGTACAGTTTTACTAGGCTACAGTCAGCATGTGTAGAGTGAAGTGCTGTAAATCTGTGGCCATGATTTAACGTGAAGATTAGAGCTTGCTAGGAATTTTCCAAGAGAACATTTTTTCATCAGAACTTTTCATGGAAACTTGTCACTTTGGATGAAACTTTTGCGAGGAAAAATTTCTGTGATCTGGCTCTGAGTTCCTGTGCAAAGCCAGAGCAGAGAGCTTAGAATAGCCAATACCCTGGAGGGTAAAGCTTTTCCTGGGAATGTAGGAGATATCTCTGCCAAACATGAGGTCTTGATTCTCAGGTTCCTGTTCCTTCACTGTTATGAGCTATGACTACTGGGCTTTTGGCTTTCCTGTGTGGATGCCTCTTTTCCTAAGGGGGGCAAGGGGGAGACAAGACGTCTCTCACTCTGTCTCCTCTTTTGTGTCCTGGTGCTGAAGAATTTGTTGTTGTAATCCTAAAAACGTTAGCAGGACAGGAAACAAACTTCCCACCCTGTCCTAATGATGTATTTCCACATATTCCCACCATATGCAGTCTCTATTGTAGTGTAGCATGTTTATAAGCTGTGGATCAGGCGGGATCTGATCTGCCCAGTCCTGGTTACTCAGACTGGTGACTTGGCTCAAGAAATTGGGTCGTTATCCTTCTTCATTGCTGCTTGAGCTTCCTCTGTGTCAGAGCTAGGCTTTGTGAGGAGACCGGGGCAGAAAGCATGGAGCATGCCTAGGTCTCTGATACGGGGCTGCGATGATCACAGCTGGTCAGCTACAACAGCTCAGAAAGGATTAATGCTGACCTGAAAGGGCTAGCTACTGTATTCCCTGAAGCAAATACTTATCAAAGGGTGTGTCTTGCCAAAGAAATGAAAAATTTTTATGACTTGAGTTATTTGGCAATTAAGAATGATGGAGGGTATAGCCACCCGTGGGAATGTTCCAGGTTCTGAAAGCATTAGGACTGACACAGGATTGCAGGGAAAGTTGGAAAGCTGGTTGTCTCATCTCCCTCCATTCTTGGCTGGGGACTTTTTTTTTCTTTCTAATGGGCAAGTGGTTTGTTTATTCATTAAAAATTTTAATGAGCATAGTTTTGGTTAACCTGGAATTATCTATGTACTTGGATTAAGTTTTTAAGATAAATTTACTTGGATAAAAAAATAAGGAAAGAAAATCTGGCAGCTTCAGAACTACACATTTTAACATTCCCCTCGCCCACATACTAGGCTTCTGTGTGTCTTGTTAATAAAGTTGTGAGTTAAGTGCCTTTCACATGAGGGAGGAAATGCTGGACCATTTCTTAGCCAGCTTCAGTTTGGAGCAGACACTTTAAAAACATGTCTTCAGACATTTACCTGATCTCAGTCTTGAAAATTTTTCTATTCTATTTTTATTTCTGATATAGTTTGTAAGTCATCGTTGCATAGTGGAGCGGGCTTTGGAGACCCTGAGCTAGGTGACTAGCTTAGCTCTGATAGGTGGTTGTCTGTCTTGGTCCTCAACAACATTTAGTTTAAAGAAAGTGGAACAACTTTAGGAAGATAAGCTGAGGCACCCTTCTAGTCTAGAAGGTGTGACCTTCTTTGAGCAGGTAGGAGACTAGTCTGAATTGTCTTTGAATTGGACAGAGAGGAAATAACAGTGACGCTTCAGAAATTGCTCTTTTCCCACTCTTTCACCCTCCCTTTCTCCCAGAGTCATGTCTCTGATTTGAGACAATTTCTTAAAACTGTGGCTGGCTTGCAAAACTTCTGCTATTGATGAGACAGTAATTTCTGAGGGAAATGGAATTAATGAGTATATGTTTTAACGCTCCTAGTTTTATGCTGTCCAGAATGAAAGTGCCCAGTGAAGAGAGAGTGAAGCAGCAGGCAAAGTGGGAGCAAGACTGTGTAGGAGACTGGAGAAGATACTTCCTGTGTTTGCTCTGAAAGCACTGATGTATAAAAATCCTTGTTTGTTTTTAGAAGAAGCCTCTGGAGGAAAACAACTCTGGGCAAGAACGTGCGAAATGTAGAGCTAGAATTATCTGACTTTGTCCTGTCAAATGTTGAGCCAAACAGGAAGGTTTATTTTTCTCCCTTCTTTTTTCTTTTGGCAACTACTTCCCCAAGCTTCCTATGGGGTGGAAACGGGCAATAAATAGCAGGGTATCTAATGGCATCATTCCAGGCCTCCCAGCTACTGGTGTTGGCAAGGAAATGGTTCTCTTTTTGCTTCCTTCTTATTTTTAGAGTGCTGAGTTTTCAGGGGGTGGAGGGAGGGTCGGTTATTATCAGTGAGAGTCAAACCACAGTGGCTGCCTTCTGCAGATCTCTTACCACCCTGCCAAACTAGAGGAAGTTGGAGTCGTATAATTCACACCACTAGCGGTTTTGCCTTGTAAGCGAGACTTCCTTTAAATTTTAAATACATGCACGCAAAACTGAACTGTCTCATTCCTATAGAATCCCTGTTTTAAATATATTCACATTTTTGTTTTCTGGCCTCTCCTTTTTCCCCCTACTGCCGCTTCCTCAAGTTTAAAAATGCTCACTGGAGAGATGAATTGCAAACAGAACCAGTGTTGTTCTTGGAAAAATTTCTCAAACTACAAGCCCTGGAGGACAATAGCATGAAAAAAAATCTTCTCTATTATTTGATGACTTCCATATAAAAATCATCTTCTCCAAAATTCTATTTTGAGCTTGGTGTATTTGAAGATTTCTTTTAGACCTGTCAGTCATGCAAACTGTAGAAAATACTAATGGGTTTTTTCAAAATCAAGAGGATTTGTTTATCATGCAGTGGTAAAAAGAACCTAAAAAAGCTTTCAAGTTTCAGAAATAAAGGTATTTTTCTGTGAAACTTAATAAAATTCTTAGCTTTTGCACAGGGGTACTTGATATTCATTGTAAATTTGTAAGCCAGACCAAATTATTTGTGATTCATTCACAGGCTTACATTTCCATTTGACTGCAGAGCAGAGCTTTAAACTAGAGAAGTTCAGCTTGGTTTTGATTTTGACTTATAATTTCAAGCAGCCCTATTTCAACAAACTTAATGTAAGAACTCTTTTTTCCCCCTGCTCCTTGTTGCATATCCTGGACCTAGAGCAATCATGGCTGCAAGCTTTGAAGTACCCTGGTACTAGATACTACCCTGGGTTGCTCTTTCCCCTAGAACAGACTGGCTACACCAAAGTTTTTTTTGACTAATATTTGACCTGTTGTTAAGAGGCTCCACTGGTGGAGATTACACATCCTACTTTGTCAGTATCTTCCAGTTGTTAACCAGAGTTCACATTTCTCTGACAAATAAATTCAAGCTAACAGTCTGTGGTTTGAAAAGGGGGGAGGGGAAGAAAGTAAGTTTTTCCAAGACAGTTTCCTGGATTTAGGTCTCAGCTATGGCTTCAGCATATGTTTTGTAGTAGGGGATGCTGTGGAAGTACAGCATGCTTGCAGACTCCAAATATCAGATTCAGTCAGTACCTCCACAAGAGAATTCGGGGAATTTTACAACTACTGGCGCGTAAAGATTAGGTTCAGTCAAAGTCACTATCTGTGATACATATTATAGGTGAGGTTGGTAAGCCCCAAGTTTTGTATTGTAATATTGCGCACAGCTTTTTATAATTTTGTCAGAAATTTCTCACTTTGGGATGAAATGTTCAATTGTTGGATGCTGATCTTAGCCATGACATTTTTTTTGGAAGACGTACTAAGATGCTTTATCCTTCTCCCTCAAAAAGGTGAAGGGGGTGGGGATTTATTTTGAAAGAAGCCTGTTGGTAATATACAGATGCCAGAAACTTTGTACTTTGGAGTAGAACTTCTGTAACTTCAGTGCAGAAGGTGACCTCATTGTCAGAGGCTTAGAAATCTCTCCAGTCTGGTCTGTATTCTGCCAGGTTGTGTGCAAAATACCTTCTGAAATTTCTTCTACTATTCCTAGGCTGGACTTGCAACTTTACTTGGAATCCTGAAGCACAAGGCAAGGCATGACACTTGATATCAGAGGAACAGGTAAGGAAAGAATCACAGCAGAAATATATTCTTGTACAAGTTCAAATTCTTTTAGTCCAGATTGTACCATAGAGTTTAATCATGGTAGACATCTTTTGCAGATTATTTAAATGTGTCCTTGGTGATTTCTGTAGAATAATTTCATAGTCATGAAGAAGTCTCTAGGTGGTTTACTAAGGCTCTGCTAATTGACCTACCCCTTGGGTATGGGTCAGTCTGGGATTTGGCACAACCTTAGCTGAAGCACAGCATTTTTCAGTCACATGGTTCTGGCAGAATGGTTCCACAATCCACAGTGGCTGCTCATTTTGTACAGTTTCTGATCCAAAGGCTGAGGAGGACCCTTGAATTGATCCAGCCTTGGAAACTCATGATGCTGCATTGGTAGAACAAGTTTGTTTTCACTTGTACTTTGTGTAATAATGTGGGGATGAAGACTCTAGGCAATGAGGTTTATATCATCTGCACTTTGGTCTTCCACAGGGGTTTGTTTTGAACCTGAGAAGAGAGATGTTTCTGCTTTCATGTGATGATACTTTGAGTAGAGCACACAGGCTTGTACAAATGTGAGATTATTTTATTTTACCAGAAAAAGCCACACTAAGCTATGAACAAGTAAGAATATTGTTATGAGTTATTATTTTTATTTTGATGACAAAACTGAAGGACTCTCCAAACAGATTAAAAAAAATTGTTAGCATGTTTATCCTGAGACCACTAAATAAGTGCTCAGAAAAATCTCTGTTGTCTAAGTTCCAACTTGATTTCTGCGAGAATATAATCTAATTACTCTATTAGTACACCAAAATACTCCTGTTCTTCTTGTTTTCTTGGCTCATTTGGGTTCCAAATGCACATTTTTCTCCAAGCAGAGTTTGATGCTATGAGCAGGTAAGCACAGTTAAACCTTCTTTTCTCTTAACTTAAAATGTTCCGATCTTTAGATTATATTAAAGACAGGATTTAATAGTCTTTAGTTATTATTAGTTATTATTCTTATGCACTTTATAATAGTCTTTTGGAAAGTGTGAATTAAATTGTTTTTTATTACAGATTTTGCAGAATCCATAGCGATATATTGCTTCTATCAAAGGCTCATGTATGACTGCAAGTTTCTTTTTATAACAAGATTTGTCTAATATGTCTTTAAAGATTTAAGTGCTCTTCCCCGCTTCCTTTTGTAACCAGGAGTCTTGGTTTACTGGGATAAGGCATGATGTTTCCTGAGTGGTTATGTTAAATGTATTATCCACTTGGTGTGCTTGAATAGGAATTATGATAGAGCAACCCTTTTGGAAGCAGTTAATAAATCTCTTATTCTAGCATGGGTGCTGAGAAAAGGAGATTTGGACTAAACCGTATATAAGGATAATGTATATCTTTGACTTCCACCAGCACTGTGATAGAGGAACATTCTGAAATATGGTGCAATCTGTTAAGTGATTACCTGGCTAACGTTATGCCAAACACACGGTGTATATTTTTCAACATAGATTACTAAGATGTGATCCCATACAGAAACATGCAGCTTTCTATGTATACCATAAACACAAGGATAATGTATAGCAAATGTGACTTAACTATGGCTTGTGAAATAGCAATCTATATATAATGAACAATTTGATGACCCTCAGGGTGAAATTATTTACTGTCTAGAAAAAAAAAAGGAACAATAGCTAAGGATTTTTTTCCCCTATTGAGATGATCTGAGCTTATTTAATAAAAGAATATTTTACAAAAAGTATAACTTGACACGCAAGTCTTAAATCTTTTTAAAATGTATTTTTTTTCCCTCTATAAAAACTGAATAAACTGTTTCATGTGTATCCATCACAGCCAATAGTTAAGTGCAGTTATATTTTCCATGAGTATCATCTGGTCTTACAAGAGACATGGTGAGACTTTGAGAAGTGCTGTGGAAGATGATTTATTTTCACACCATTCAACATCACAGTCCTTATCTTTCCATAGAAGCATGGAAAAATTTCCCCACACGGAAATTTTCTACTAAAAGGTGAATCTTACATGATTAAGGAAGCAGCAGAGGAAGGAACATAAAAATATTCCCTTGTTTGCTTTTGTTAGATTCAGGAAGAAACTAATTCTGCAGGGACAAACACAGGTCTACAAAGTAAGGTATTATGTTTCATACTGGAGTCCCCAGGGTGGCCTTTAAAACGTAGAAAGAGAAAACCTCTGGGAGAAACCGTTGGGTGTACTTGCTCAGAGATGGCTGCTGTGGTGTGTGTTATGTGGGTTAGAAAGCAGAGGGAACATGCTCTTGCCATTTGACATCTCTGATGAAGTGGCTAAGAGCTAGTTAGATGGTGGCCTCTTCAGCCTTCCTGCAATTGGACTTGTGTAGTGTCTGTGGCTCCACTGTTGCTATTCTAACAATTCTGAGGCGGGTTACTTTTTAGCATGTAGATCGGAGTTTTTGTTGCTACTGCAGTCATTTTTTTGGGTCTCGTTCTTTTGTTTTGAGGTGACCTGTCCAAAAGAGGCAGAGATAAGTCAGAAAGCAACCTTGGGAGGGAAGAAGTGGAAATCTGTTTTGCCAAATGGTGAAGCTTCATTGGTCAATAGAATTCAACACTGAGAGTTTGGCCCCCTGAGTCCCTGCTCAACACACATGCCGTCTAAAGATCCCATCTTGTTATGAAGTTTCTGGCCCAATACGTTTGTCTACCTCTAATACTCTTTACTGCAGCTTGTTGTGGTTTAGACTTTACTGTGTGAAAAGAGAATTAGGATCCATGAAAATGAGCTGCAGTACTAGGGAATACAGACAGCATCTACCTGCACAGTTTCTTGTTCTGACTTTTATTATCTTCTCTCACTCCCTTTTTCAGTTTGATAATTCTGAGATTGTAGGCCAGGGGTTGCTAGCAAAATGGAGATCAAAGTTAAACTAAGGACGTCAGACAGCTTACATTTTAAAATATTAAAACTTGTAGATTCCAACTTAGCACAGTCTTTGGCAGTTACGTTTGAAAAGTAGTGGATGCTAAGAGACATTTCTGTCCCCTGAAGGAACACAAATATATGTTCTGATAAACAGAAGCTCTGGCAATTATTGGCAATGTTTGCACGCTATATGTATATTCGCCTTCTGTAAAAGTAGAACTGTTCAAAGGTTTGGAAGCTCGTGTATGCAGCACCTTTGTGTGAATTCTTTTTTAGATGCTAATCTTCTCAGATTTTGTGCACTGTTAGTACATGTAAAAAGCTGTCCAAAATGTTGGTATCAGCATTGTTTGATGACATCTACAATGAATGTTTCAAAACATATTTGCATTAGTTTAGAGTAAGTTTTACAAATTGATTTCAACCTTTGCAAATAATACTAGGAAAAAAGACCAGGATAAACATTCAAGGTTTTGATTTTTGGATGTGAGCAATACAGTGTGAACTGTGTGTGTAATTATTAAGTAAGAAGGTAGAAGTCCTGTGTGTTGAAAGGGACTTTTCTGGTGAGGCTGGTTGGTTATTTTTGTCAAAAGTCTGTGGGATAGGAGAAATAAACTTTCATATGAAATAAAAAACGTAGATGAAAGCTTTCCACTTGGGTTGAATTTCTACGCTGTCTTCAAAAACACTAAAACTTACTGAACTGAGAAAGGTTTTAGTTGCAAAACCCAAAAGAAATTCAACTCTGTATGTAAACTGGAAACTCCAATTAAATTCGAAATTGTTCATTTTCCTAAAATGCTTTTGTGTGGGTTGGGAAGTGGGGGTATAATTTCCTGACCAGCTCTAACACAGGCCTGCAGTGCTGCTTCTTTTTATACTTGTAGGAACTGGTGACTAAGGTTTCGCTAATATTGCAAATTCTATGAGCTGGTTGTTTGTGAGCATGTAATTGACCTTTGCTGGCAAAGTGATGTGAAGATAAGGAAAGGGAAAGGACAGATTTCAATTCACTTATTTTCTCCAACTTGGAGGAATACACACTGATGTTACCTCTTGTTTTAGAGGTCCTTTAAGTGCAGTCTGTAGTAATTGTTTCAGTAGCACGTAAGGCAATTCCTTATCTATCAGTGCCTGCTTAAATTGCATGGGTAAGGAACCCAGAGTTATTCAGCAAACACTTTCAGTATTGGGAAGGATCCTTACCCACAGTGATCTGACAGCAAACAATACAGACTTCTATAGACAAACACTGTCCCTAATCCCTTACCATCCATGGATCCAAAGGATGCTTTTCCTGAGTGGTCTCTGGGAGGTGAAACAAAGAAAGGCACAAAGCAAACCCAATTTCTCAGTCCCTGACATACTATTTATGTTTTCTCAAGAAGTGGGTTTTCTTGACAGATAGAAAGTATCAATTTATGAATGACAAATGGTTTGTGGGGAGAGAAGACAACTTTTTTTTCAATCAAATAAGGGATATCTGTGCATATGTAAATTGTCACCTAGATTAGGACCACCCTAAAGCTGGTAATATCGAATGAAAATTCTCTTTTGAGAGGGGGGAAAAAATAGCCTATTTGAATGTTGGCACTGCTAATTTCCACATAGTTCCTGAGTTTGTCCAGGGATTTGCTGTAGCTGAATCACACCAGATTTAAGTGTAAAGTTGCCAAGGACAGCAGTTGCAACTGTGCCTTGAACAGCACTGATTTCCAGCCAGGTAGATGTCCCTGGGACTGAGAAAAATGCTGATGTTTGTGACAGGAGAGGAAAGTTAGCCAGAGGAGGGGAGTAAAGCTTCTGCTGTAGCCATTTCGCACTTTAAATGCTCCAAATCCTTATCAGTTCTGGAGTAGAAAAAGATCCAATCCTGCTTTCCTGAAAATTTCTTTCTAATGCTGCATCTGTAGCAGCATTCACAGTGGATCTAGAGACTGAAGAAAGTGTGTGTGTATGCGCATGTGTGTTATTGCCATGTGGCAGAGTTTGTGTTGGTTTATATCCCTCACTGATATGGCTGTTTTATGGTCAGGTTTGCTGGTCTGGATTTTTTTGCCAATAGGATCTGAAGGCAGTACGTGTTGTACAAGAGCAGGGTTATCTTTCTTTCCATAGCAGGATAGACTGAAACTTTGTCTCTGTCTGTCACTCTCCTTTGGGGTGAGAAGAAGGAAGGATAATTCTGAGGTGCTGAATGTCCTTTGCCTCTGTTGAAGTCAGCAGTGGCAATGTCTTTTTGTGCTTGTAGAACTGTGTCCAAAAAAGCATTTTCACTTCAACATTGCAAAGGTAGGAGCTTGAGAACAGGCTGGTTTTCTCATTGTGTTTATTCAGCCGTCTCTCATTTCTGAAGACCGGGTTCAGGAGCAAGGTACCACACAGTCAGCTTCTCGACTTGCTGATGTTTGCACTCGCCTTCCCCTGTGACTCATTCTAAACACATCTCGTTCATTCAGGAGGGTAATTTTCTATTTCCACTTTGGTGTACTTCTCCTCCTCCTCCTCTGCCCCCTCCTTCCAGATCTAAAATGTCCTGTCAGCTGCTGTTTATCTGATGGTTCAAATGTCCATGCTTGGTTTCTTTTTCCCTGTCGCTACGGTTTCTCCTTCCGTTCCAAAGGCTGTTTTAGTTGTCATTTCTATTCCCCTGTCAGCAGCATTCTTCATCATCTCTGGCTCGGGCAGTCTGTCTACGTGGTTTTCTTTAGAGGTGTTTTTGTGCGAAATGAGTGCCTCCTAGGAAGCCCAATGTAGCATAACATAATTAAATGACAATATATGAGGTGCCAGTCCTTTACCAGGCATGTAATGACTGGCTGGAAGATTTATAGGCAAGAGGTAGAGTCAGAGGAAATTTAGCACTCCAGTTTGCAGTTAAATGATAGCTAGAGGACTTTTGAACACTCCTATATACCAAAGAGGCACTGGTTTAAACTTAGCCAGTGGTCAACTTGTTTATTTCTATATTAAATTGAATGAATGTTAAACTTATCAAAGCTGGAAGATGTCATATATAACATTCCCCTTGTTTAATGGTGTTGCTGGGTTGGCTTGGTAAGGTGGAGGGTGGTAGCAGGCTTCATTCTCATTCCTTATCTTTTAGCATTTGCGTGGCTACCCCTGGGAAGATTTTGCTTAAGAGTTCTTGCTGTTTCCTCTCATCATTACTTTAATTGTAATGTAGTGTACACTCACGATCTACCCAAAATAGCCTGTGTATTCTTCATCCCTTATGCTTACAAGCTTTGCTTTAGCACTGTGCTCTGGAAGTCGTGCCTTGTGCTCCATGACCCATGTACCAATGCCCCAGGCAGGGCAAAGAAAAGCGTTTCCCAGCCCTGCAGACAGTTTGCATGTACCTCTGTCTTCAGATTCCACCTTTTTCCAGACACAAATTGATCGTCAAGCCCTCTGGCAATCCTTCACAACTCGCAGAAGTGAGGTACAGAGATGTAAAAAATAACTTTATGGTTTGTTATTTTTAGGCATCTAGATACACTGTAAATGAATATATGTATCCCATTTCCCATCTGCCCCTTCTGCAGCCCACATGGAAAGAAATATGAAGATTGTTTACCTTGGTTTGGAACTTACTTTACATATTTGAAATGTTTCCAATGGGTTCTATACTTTTAAATGTATTAAATATGAGTTTTCAAGGCCAGAGGAATTATGCTAGCAGGACTTGCGGAAAGTGTGTGCATGTGGCACACAGAGAAAACAGGTTGAGCAACATCTATTCACATATATCTTTTTAAAAGATGAAGGGGAAAAAACACTGATGGCTTTTTTTTTATTTTATTTTTTTTTTAAGTACAGTGCCCCCAGAATTATTCCAGGTAGGGTACCAGATCATTCTACTCTTGCCATTTTTCTTTTTCTTTTTCCTTCCTCCCCTCTAGCTTACTAATGTTTCTTCTTATGACTTTTTTTTCTCTTTTCGTTTTTTTTCTTTCTTTTTTTTTTTCTTTTCTTCTTCCCTCTTAGTAACAAATTACTGTGGCCACTAAGAGGTACTGTTGATACAGCTGTAGTTACGGCAGTTTAGTTACTGAAATAGAGAACTTCTTGTGTACTCTTTGCATATTTGAGCTGTTCTTTCATTGTATCCTTTTCTTTGTTGTTGTTTTGTTGGAGTATTTTTTAATAAGTAGGCTGTTTACATTAACTTAAACAACTCAGTTTTACACCTTCCACCTTCATACATGTGCACAAGCCATTCGAATATAATGCACAGTCATGTAAGCCAGCATTAGTAATAGAGAGTGAGTACCTGGCACTTACCTCTCCCAGATGCTGCTGCTGGAGGTGCCAGATGCTTTGTCTGTTTGTCAGACCGTGTTGATAACACATTATGGTGGCTTTTATTATGCCTGAGGGTGATGTGCAGGCACTCTGCACCTGTTTGCAAACATATGCCCCATCCACAGATCACCCTCTGCTCCAAAAAACTGCTTGAGCAGCAGTTCCTTCCCCCAAGGTCTTTAGCAAAGGGACACTTTCCCTAGACCTTGCAATGGCATCTTTTTTGGTATGTGGTTTTTGTATGGGGTGGGTTGACCCCAGTGAGGTTGACCTAAGTGAGATTGAGCTGTGCTAAAGAAGGAAATACTGAGCATCCCCAGAGGAAGGGTGCAGGTTCCTCTAGAGCTGTTCATTTCAGGGTTTTTGATGGTAGGGGCTGGTATATCCAGGTGGTATCCAGTCTTCTACATTTGATTCAAGGCAACTTCAGCTATTTCTTTTGGCTGACTACATTTTGTCCAATAGTTATGAGACCAGGGACTTGCTGACCTGATAAGCAAGCTGGTGGCATCATGGAGAAGCATATATTAGGCAAAGTTACTGTATTGCTATTTTTGCCTGACAATATGAGGGTCATTTCCTTGGCTGTGGCTCTTTCAAACAGGAGAATCCGGACTTGTGTTTTATTTTTAAGTCTGTATAGTAATTTCTGACTCTTGAGAGGAGCTAGTCTAGATCACAGTCTCTGAATATGTAAATTTGTGGGCTTTTAAAATTTCTTTCTTCAGTGATTTTTAGAGCCTGAATTTGTTCTGGTTGAATTGAACCAACTTCTCCATCTGAAGGGTTCTGGATAATCAGATTGGAAGGAATGCTGATATCTCAGTACTGTTCTGGAGACACAGCACACAAAGCAATACCATCTCTGCTAGGTGCTGGTGCTACCAATTGCTGTCCTTGAAACTGCTCTGTGTTGACCTGCTCAGCCTGGCACCGCGCTGTGCCTGTCTCTGCCTCCTACCTGGTTGCTCTTGCTGCCCATATAGTTCTGGTATGAATTTCTGCTGTATGAAGGTCCAAGTGGTTTGTTTAGTTTAGTTAGTTAGAAGAGGCCCAGCTAAGAAAGTAAAATTTTAAAACAGAAAATTGTTTCATTTTACCTCAAACCAGGACAGCTGCATGAATGTTGCCCTGCTCACCTTTGTGCTGTCTGTGTCCTGTTCCTCCCAGGGGAGCTATGGCGCTGCTTCAGTTTCTCCTCTTTGTTGCTCCTGTTTTGAGTGACAGTTTTTGGAGTGCTTTTCAGCTGTGTAGAACAGCTTTGTTGCAAGGACTGAGTTTTTTCTAGCAGTGAGATGAGGACTCCTGTGTGATGGGTTTTCCTGCCTCCCCCTAGTTTTAACTCATCTTTCCTCCTTTCTGTTTGTGAAGTAGTTCACTTTAATTGGCCCTTAATTGCTTGTTAATTTCTGGTCTTTTTATATTACTGAGTATTATTTTTGACTTTAAACTTTCTCTCTGACCTCCATATAACAAGAAAAAAAAGTCATAATCCAAATGAATGTCTTTGGGAACTGCTTCCACCATGGGAAGAAGTTGGAATTTTTCTCCAAAAGTACAAGTAAAGATATTCTTGAAAGTTTAGTAAACAGGATTTTGGGAGCAAATCTTTTCACATTTTCCAAGTGTCACTAACTTGTTATTGAAACATGCTCAAGACTCAGATACGTGCTGGTATTCAGATGCCGAAGTCTTACTGAAGCCAATGATGAAATGACTTGCAGATTTCAACTTTGAACACTTTAGAAATCTTCCTTTTGCCTTCTCCTAGCTTATGGTTGTGGGTACCTATATTTAAATAAGAATTTGAATTGCCAGCTCTTAAAGAAATGACAGATCGCTGTGGATCTCCACTTTCCCCCAAGCTGAATCTCTTTCTCCCACCAGCATATCCTGTACATTTTACAATTACTTTACAACCCCACCTATTTTACCCTCTCATTTAGCATCAAACTGTCTGCATTAATTTTGAGTTGTCATCATGAGGTCACTGTATGTCATAGTGAGATTTCCTTTGTTTTAATTGTGTGATCATGAGTAGCACATGAACCTCCAGGAGCGCCATACACTCAACGGAAGCGTGTGCAAATGCATACCAATTTAATTGCTGAGTGTATGCATGTGTATATCACTGCCCTCTCCTGCATAAAATAGGTACTGCTCCAAGATGTGCCTCAGGCCCTTTTATTATGAAACCAACAGCTGTGGTATCCTCTTGCTGAAGCAAAAGAGTCTTGTGGCTTTGGCCCGGGAAATGCTCTGTCTGCTGTTTCTGTGAAGTTCCGAGTTCCTGTGGTGAGCTGCAACAGGATCATCATCTGTGCCTTCAAAAAAAGGACGGGAATAAAGAGGGGGAGAACTTACCTGGTTTTGTCTCAAAGCAGGTCAGAGCATAGCTATTGAGTTGATACAACTTTATTATTAAAAATACTAGTAAGTAATACTAGTAAACAAAAGATGTTTCTTTACTGCTTTTCTTAATGAGCATTGAGGCAGCATCCTTCTCTTAAGAAACACTATTAGGCACTTGTATATTTTCATAACATGGAAAGGACTATTTGACTGTTTGATTCATATGGGTCCAACTGGCACAAATCAAGTAATTTAAGTTATAGAGCTGGGGCCTGAATCTGAAATTGCCCACAATTGCAACTGCTGGCTCTAGGATTTTGGAGTGGAGCTTTAGAGATAGTGTGGCCAGAACTGAAATCCAGAGAAGTTCAATGCATGTTTTCACAAAATTAAGATACTTCTGAACTAAACTTATTTCTAATTGCAGCTGAAAAGGGCACACACAAATCTGAGTGTTTTTTGTTAGTTTCTGGAAGATTTGCTATTACCATCCATCTACAGGACATTGTTGAAATCAACTGAATCATGGTGTCGGTAAATGTTAGGAGGCATATTGACTAGCAACAGAAAGTTAGATGTAAACACAGAAGAAGTAGAAATTTCATTTAGTTCCAGGACTACAAATACAGCAGCTGTGCGAGAGGCACAGGGCAGGCAGCTCCAACAAGAGAGTGCCAAGTCAGGGACCAGATGGCTTGCAGGATTGGTAAAGCATATGAAGTCACTGGCCTATAGGTTATGAATTCAAGTGCAGCTCAGGCTTTCATATTGACTAAAAGTTATGGTTACCTGAAGTGGTACTGGACTGAACTTTGAGGAATTAGCAGATAAAACTGAGCAAAAAAAGGCCCCTGATGAATCAAGAAGCAACCACAAGTGTTTCAACTGATGTGAAGGGCTACATTTCCAAAGAACATTTCCATTTTGTATAAAATGTTTTGCAAATTGGTTCGTTTATGGAGTGAAGCTAGACTCATTTTCAAAAAGTAAAAACAAACAGGAAGGGGGCTTGAGGGGGTGTCTTGATTTACTAGCACTGACTAGTCTCTAGCAACCTTTGATTCCTTCGCCAAAAGCTTAATTCAAGACTAAAATGTATGATCTGAAACAATCTTTGTGTGACGTACTTTTCTTCTGTTCTCTCATGTTAGAGTTCTGTGCAGGAAATGGGTCCAATCAGCCTCCTAAACTTCAGACAAGCACTTGGTCCACTTATTCTGTGTGAAATTAAACTCTTTCTTGCCTGGAGTCAAGAGAATGGCAGATGTGATATCTCTTCATTTAGAAGAGATACATATTCATAAATGAGGCTTGAGGCTGGAAGAAAGTTGTATGATTAACAGTTTAATTTTGATTGTAGGGGCTGTTTCTCGAAAGGCTATCTTCACAGAACAAGGAGAGAGGTAATATTAACACAGAATGAGATGGAAAACGTACCTTTTGAATGGTTTATATGCTGGCTGTATTCTCTGGGAATGAGGAAAGAGAAAGACTTGTTGACTCAATTCTACTTCTCAGCTAGGCTTCAGCAGCTTCTGATTTTGCCAGTGCTGGGTGGTTCTAAGGTATGTTGGATGTGCATGACCCTCTTGGAAATGCTACGCAGGGCTAGAGGCAACAACTAGGGCAGAATGGAAGGGCAAAATGCCTTCTAGCCTATGGACATAGGGCTTCAATCTCCATGTTCACATATGTGCTTCACCTGCATGTGCAAAATATGTGAGGCAGCCTTGGCTGATCTCTGGATTAAAAATAGAGAAGATACGGCAAGACTAGGAACTTGGGATGATGAGGGCATGTTTGGAGAAGGTCTAATTCAGCAAGCCATTGCCAAATGGCTTGTCCTGACCAAGAGTGACAGACAAGAGGGAGAAGGGTGATGGTTCAAAATGAAAGGGTGACAAAAATGTGGCAAAATTAACAACTTGCCTTATGCACTTTTGACTGTAAAACCAGTCTCTCCCCTGTGATTCTTGCAAACATCTGCCACCAAATTTGCATCTACTCTGAAAGGCAGATTTTGAGGTTTGTAATCACAGTGAGATAAAGCTGCTTGTCCTGTGTCCTAAGTAGTCTGCTAACCAAGCATGACTTCTGTGTTCATCAGTTGCTCTCTTTTTTTTAATGATTTTGATTCGCTTTTGTGCTTTGGGCACAAAAACCCCCACAGTAATTCTTTTGACACATAGTAAACTCCAAGGTTGGGT
>VXBW01001076.1:1048893-1139528 GCA_013400375.1 Thinocorus orbignyianus | reverse complement strand
TTTTTTTTTTTTTTTTTTTTACCTTCCAGCTCAGACTCTCCAGTTTATGTAGGAAGATGGACATGAAATGTTCCTAGCTTTGCCTCACAGGTTAATCCAGGCACTTCAATGGTGCTTTTGCACCTATTGGTACTATGGTCAGCTAATGAAAGTGAAGCAAGTTATGATCCTCAGGAAGGTAGGTCATGGTGAGTAAGTATGGCCAACTTGCAACTACATAAGACAGCATCAGATCTGATAGCCACTGTGTTTGATGTCACAATATTTTCTGAATTTTTAATATGGATGTAATATAAAGGCATTGTAGTTCTTACTTATATCTGTCTACTATGTGATTTCAGTTCTTTGGCATGCTTACTTTACAACTGGTATAGAAAAATAACCCCTCTGATTGTTTTTCACTTCATCTTGCTGTTTTCATGGCTGCCATGCAGAAAACACTTTGGAAGGTGGATGATCCTGTGTGAGGAATGGATTCAGATAATCTAGGTATAAAGAGCAAATTATTAAGAATATTCAAGAAGATGTGCACAATGAGGCTTGTATGACCAGGTGTAATTGCATTTCTTTTTGTCTGGGAGGATGATAACAATTTCATTTCAATGACAAGGTTTCATTTTCTGATACATCAGCAAGCCACATCAAGAATGCCAGACTTCAAATAAGTTTAAGAGAACTGAGCGCAGTGTCTGACGTTCTGAATGTAGACATAGTAAACAGAGGTGTAATCTCTCTTATTATGCCTGAGCCTTTGGAAAAAGAACTTGCCAGAAATATTACCTTTCTTTGCTTTTGGTATGGCTAATAAATTGTTTTAGTCAAATGGATGTTCCTTTGGAAAGTTACAGTAAATCATGGGCCTGGACATAAGCCAACATCTCCTTCCGTGATGCATATCTTAAAAGGTACAAAAAAGACTGTGTTGGGCGATTCTCAGATATGGCTTCCTTTTGGACAAAGTCTGCTCACAAGTACTAGAGCCACAAGAGGGCAATGGGTCTTTTATACAAGCTGAATACAGCCAAAAAAAATTAATTCAAATAGTGAAGAAGTCCTTCAGACAACAGTAGAAGGTAATTTAAGGGAAAACAGTTGGTGAAAGCAGAGGAGTGTAATCTTAGAGAGCTCTGTTCAGGTCTGCAGACTTGCTCACAAATAGAGCTGTGTGTTTATTATTTGCTTAGTGGTTAGCAAAGTTGTGTGTGCTTACAGTACACTTCTTAGGGGAAGAAGTCTTAATTCTTGTATGTACTTCTTACACTTCTTGGCTAGATTTATTAGCAGGCTTACTGTGCAATTGGCACTTGGAGACTATCTGGATGTACTCATATCTGGATGAGAGCTACTTATCCAGTTCCATTGATACATCCTTCTCTTCCTCCTTCCCCTCCCCTCAGCGCCCCTCCATATTTTTTTTTTTCTTTAAGATATGAGCAAAGTGTTTTGAAAGGGTTTGTAAAATAGATTCTGAAGTTTGGTTTATGATTATCCAGGAAAAAATCTTAAGGTACTGAAGAAGTGTACAGGCATTTAATATTTCAAGACTACCTACTAAAGAAATATCTTACTATTCTATAGATATACTGTATGAGATATTTTTTTAGATGGGGGCTCATACAGGTTTCTTGAAGTCAGTGATCCCTTTTGAAGAAGGAATAGTGCATAAGCCTTTTTACATTGGAGTCAAGATTGACTCACCAGGGTGTCTCATGTTCATTCTCACTTTCTTTTTGCCACCCACTGTTTTTTCTCTTTGGAGCAAGTAGCTGAAGGGTTACGAAAACAGTCAGTGGAGAGTTACAATTTAGTTCTCCCCATTTTATCAGGACGATCTATGTCACTAGTGAAGAAGTGGTGTTAGCCCATTCCCACCCAAGAGGACTGCAGCAGAAGTGCCAAGCACAGAGCCCTTGGAGCAGGTTTCCTTGACTGAGGAGAAAAGGGGCAGGCATCAGAGCCTGGTGTTCAAGAGGGAACAGTCTGGCTACAAATGTGCTGTGTAAATATTAATGAAGTATTCATACTCCACTGGTGATGGAGTCATGAACGGAACTTTTCATTATGAAGCTGTTTTATGTAAGTGTATATACTTCTCTGTATTTTCAGAATACATGATATGTGTAAAACATCTAGCTTGAGATCAGACAACCAAAGGGAAGGTGTTTGGTGAATGAAAAGATGGTTTCAAAGGGTTAGTATTTGGGGAGGGAAGGATCTTGCACCTTTGTAGTTCATATCCTGTGATTTGTCAAATAAGTAATTATACATTTTAGTAACAAAAATTTGTGGCTATCATAAAAAATATCAAGGAATAAGATGTATATTACGCTTACATTTTTTAATAAGAAACATTCATTTAGGTTGGTTTTTTTTTTTTTTTTGAAAATGAATAGTAGCTTACAGAATAGTTTTGCAATTTGGAGCTCAGAAGCAAATAAAATGAGACACATTACTAGGCAACAGTAGAAATTTGGGCTTAGACTAAATTACATCAATTTCCTTCACCTTCAAAGGTTGAACAGCTTATTTTTGCTGGAGATGGAGGCAGTGTGAACATATAAAAGTAGGTGGGATGTGAGCAGGGGACAATCCCAATGATCCTGATCTGTTCTGTTCTTCCTCTATAGTAAGTGCTGGTATGGCACAGTGACTTATTTTGGCATCTGCACATATGTGCAGCATACAAAAAGAAGACAACTTTCTCCTTCACCCATTTCTTTTAGTAGGTTTTAGAAATAGCAGCATGGCAATGCTTTTGTGGTATTGCTGACATGGCTTTAACTAAGCAGAACTGTTGTGGAAGCCCAGTCTTCACAGAATCTTTTATCAAGTTTCAAGACTCATGACAGTTGCTAATTTTGGAAAACTTTCAATGAAGCACTTAGCAGCTTAGCTGAACATTGGTTTCATCTATTAGTAATCACTTCCAGAAGTAAGCTTAAGTGAGAGAGTGAAACCTCATTGTCTCCTGACCAGGAACAATGGTTGTGTGAAAAAGGACTCTGGTCCGTTTTAGAGCTCCAGGCTGGGGACATGATCTGTTCTGGAAGGCAAGTTGGATAACTAGCCAGTCTCACTTCATCTACTCTGCTTGTCTTGATGACCTAGTCTCTTGCTTCATGGCTGGTTTTACATCTGCTAATTATTTTCTCCTTGCCTAGCTACACAGAGCAGAGTTTTTCCAAGCCTCCCATCCACTGATAAGCCCAGGAGGTCCCTGGCAGCATGACAATGTTTTCTATGCTTTTTTTTTTCTTTTTTTCTTTTTTTTTTTTTTTCTGTTACGTGCACTTACTCAGGCAATCCTGTGAACTAACTGCTTGCAGTGGCTAGGAGATTGAGGATGTATAAAACCAAACAAACTCCTGGGGCAGTCCCCCTTGCTTCAGCTTCTTGGTGGCAGCAGTATTGATTGGTTGGACTTCATACTGAGTTGTGTGGATTGATCTCTTGACACTAGCTCATTAGCACAGTGAAGTCACTTGCCATGTGGGTGAATACAGATTTTGACCTGCTGTCTGGTGAGAAGTGAGTGTGCTAGAAAACTGAAGACAGTGCAAGAGCTGAATGTCCATTCAGATAGAAACATGTTTGATAGTGACATGCAACCTGATTGGGTGGGTCTTAAGCTTGCTGTGTTCACTGATGTGTAGAAAAATCATTAAAAGATGTGGAAACATAGGAGTCCTTCACTTATTGAGGTAGAAATATTTCTGAAGCTTTCAATGACCTTGTGAGTCTAGCCTCACTCTATAATTAAAAAAAAAAAAGTAGGAAGGAAGTGAGCTTTCTTGAATTTCAGGTTCTTTTTTAAATGAGTCAGCACAGTCTAGTCTATACTATGATTAAGTGCCTGTAGCCAGGAGATTTCAAGAAGAAACATATACAGTTTTGTTAGTCCCCTTCCTCCATTCTCTCGTTGTGCCATTTCTGTGCCTGTTATTTTTGCAGACTTGATGGACGTGCAACCATACGCAAAGTGACACACACGCACGTGTATACATTCTCACACGCACACCCGTCCTGCTCCATTTTAATCTGATGGGGTGATGCAGAGTCTGCTGGCTGGCCTTGTCAGAATTTGATAGCTCTCTAAATATTGTATTCCTTGTTGCCATAACAGCAGGAAAATACTATGGGACACTGCATTATAAATATAGCTAAAGCCTTGGGGAATAGATGCATTTCTAAATGACTTGAACCTATGTCAGAGCGTAATTCTTATAAATAAATGGGATTATAATTACTGAACACTAACTGGATTTTTGCCTGCTGTGGTGTTCGACCTTGCTAGACAATTATTATACTAAAATATTATCTTTTGAAAGAGGACTGTTATCTTTTTTTTTTTATTTTATCTTTATTTTTTTTTTATATATTTCCTTATTTTTTTTTATTTTACTATTTGTATAAGCCAAGGGAAATGAAGAGCATTCTCATCAGTCATGGATCTTTCTAATGAACTAGGTCTAGCTTTATTTAGGAGGTTTTTATGCACTACATTCAGTTTACAGCTGGAGGAAGGTTAAGAGTGAGGAGAGAATTTGACAGCTCTGTTTTACAAAACCACCTCAGTGAGGATGTGAAATGGGGAAACAGATAAACATCATGTTGAACTGGGTTATAAATGAAATGTAAACTTCACTATGGAAATAAAACCACATTCTTCATCTATGGAACTGTGACACATGAATTTAAATATATAACCCTGAAGCAATCTTTTTATTTCAGACTTCAAATATAGTTCTAAAAAAAATGTATAAGGTGTAATGAAAAAATTGTTCATCTTGCTTCCTAAAGCCAGAAGTCTAAACTGGATGTTGTTCTGGATTTGAGGAGAAAAGCCTTGCCTTGTTGTCTGTCCATATATACCAATTTAAAAATTTAAAAATTCTTGAACCATGTATAATGATGCCTGTTTGCAGACTATAAAGTTAATTACCAATGGAATAGCTGAAAACTCAGGATAATAGAAAACTCTAAGCTAAACAAACAAACAAAACATTCTAAATAAAAAAGCCTATAGAGTGGGATCCAGGACACCTTTTTGTACCTCTGGACTCTATGTGCTTTGAAAGCATATGAAATGGAGACAGTGTCTTCATGGCAGTTAGCTTGCAGCATGCATGGTTGCATGTGGATAATAGCAGTAGCAAAGATGCAGTGGCATTGCCTTTTTCTCTGGGCTTCCTGCCTAAGCAAGCAGGACAGCTTTTACAATCTGAACCAAATCTTGTATTACTGAGTCTCTGCTGCTATAAATTTGGCATGGCTATACACGTGGTGTAGTAAGAAGTTGGAATTGGGCAAATAAATGAAAGATAATGGATTTTGTCCTCCCTTTACCTCATGTTTTATGGCAGCCCCACAAAATACACAAAGGAAATTGGGCTCCCTCTTTTTCTATTGCAGAAAGGAGCATTACTGTTTTGCCTCCTCTTCACCTGCCTCAGCTTGCAAATATAACAGCTGTAAATAATGTGAAATGTACCCAGTGAATAGCGATGTAGTGATTAAAAATAAAATACTACCTTGTCATGTTTACTGTCTTTTGCAAGACCTGTATTTCTAAATACTTTGCAAGAGTTAAGTAAGTACCAATGCTACATGCTCGTAATTCCAAAACAGTGGAAAAAAGGAAATTGCATGTACTGAAAAAAATAATTTGAAGACATTCAAGGTGAATAACAGATGGAAAGAGAACTCAAAAGGGACAGGCAAGGGAAAAAACTATATAGCAGAACCATAAGTGGAAAATGGTTAAGGCAGAGATAATGTAGAGACAATTTTGTCTCTGCCAATTGGGCAGAAAATAGACAGCTACCAATGAAATTAGAAAAGGCAAATAGTCCATGGTGGTGGGAGCAGTTGTGGAAGATGCACGTGCATGAATGCTTTTAATCAATGAGGAAAAAGAACTGGTAAAGAATGCTGTGAGCTGAATGGGGAATAATTTTTGTGTGTCTTGGAGTCTGCATATCTATAGAAATCTGTTTTTCAGTCTGTTTTGTGGGAGATAGAATTGACATATGCAGACAGTGGAACAAAGATAGTGACAGAATTGATCCGTACAGCTATCTTGTCATATAACCTGGCTAAATCCAATTTTGATGACTTCCTAAGCTTCCACTGGAAATTTCAATTGGAAAGTAATACTCCACTTATTTTTCAGACCCCCAGAGACAGTAATATTCAATGCAGATGGAATGATCCCTGCTTAAGCTATAATTATTTCTAGGTCTTGTCTCAATTTTATTGGCTCAATATGGGTAATCATTAGTCAGGAACAGCACTGACTTTGATGCAATCCACTGGGGACACTTGTAAGATCAGGGCTATTGCTTGTGAAGCAGTTTAAGATCGTGATACTACTGAATGGTGAAAAATAGCAGCTATATTCATAATCTGGCATTTTAGGAGGCTGTCCAGCCCGCCTCTCTGCTAGTTGGATCTTGAAATCCTTCAAGGACAGAGTTNTTTTATTCTGATAATTCAGTTGGAACTTCCTCTGGTTGAATTTACAAGTGTGATCTCTTGTTTTCCTGCTTTGCACTGCTGAAAAAAGCCCATCTCTGTTCTCTCTGTAATCTCTTTTTACACATGGGAAAACTGCTGGTAGCTTCCCTCAAAGCCTTTTCTCTTCGAGGCTGAAGAAGCCCATTTCTCTCAAACTCTGTACATCCCTCACGTTGTCCAGCCCCCTCGCCATCGTGGCCCTCTGCTGAATTTGGTCTTGTTTATCAACATTGTTTTAGCACTGGGATTGCCAAAATTGGTACAATCTAATGGGTGCCAAGCAAAGGGGAATAATAAAAATCCAGAAGCCTTTGGAGAGTAACATTTTGTCAAGGATAATGGATTATAACTTTAACAATGCCAGTGTGATGGACCAGGAATTTTTATTGAGGCTATACCTGGCTATCATGCTATAAACAATTCTTCAGACAGCAGTGCTTCCCTGGAGATAGGTTAGTTAGAAATTTGGAGCCTGTGGAACTATTAGATTGTATATCCCTTGTCATGTAAAAATGAAAAAGGATCACAGACTTGGTCTCTAGATTTTTTTCTTCTTCAAATGTGCAAAAATTATAGCAGAAGCTGTGAAGAAGATGGTAGTATTATTTCCTCTAAAAATGCTATAAGAGCAGTTCAGGAGCAGGAGGAATGAAATATTGCCTTGGCACTGAATTTTGGCAGAAGGAAATCTTTCTCCATACCAGCTTGGTTTCTAGAAACGCTGAGTCTTTCCTCGTAGTAGCTTTCGCAGTTGCACATGAGAACCTAGTGAACTGAACAAAAAGGAATTGGGTCCAAAGTGTATGCTGGTCTAAATTCTATTAAGCCTGAGGCTGCTTTAATTTATACCTTTGGAGGTTTAGCTTTAATGCTATTTGATTGTTGAGGAATTACAGAGCAGAATATCGAAGTATTTTAGTTTCAAGTCTTAAGTGTATTATGGAAAAGACTAAGAAATGGTACAAAACTTTACAAAGCTGTCTGTGAATCATAGAATTTCTGTGGTGGTTCCAGCAAGAGACTGAGCTGTGACAGCTGTAGCCAGATTGTTGCTGATATGAGCATCCTACTTCATGCCTTTATTAGGCAAGCAGAGCCCTTCCACCTTATCTGTTATCATCAGTCTCATCTGCAAATTAAATTTCTTTCTTGTTAAGGGAGGCTGGGCTGAAGGAGTTGAGAAGGACTGGTTGTTTCTTTTTGACCCAACATGCAGCTTTGCCTGAAAGGGAAGGATTTTTCTTTGTAGGTTGATCTCAGCATTGTGTAGTGAGGAGGCTTAATGGCCTTGATTTGAAGTGCAATTGGGAAAATAAGGCCATTTCATTATTCAGCAATTCTTACCGAAAGTGATAGTACTCATTCACTCCTCACATTTTAAATGGAGAAGAGCCTTGTGCTTCAGGAAATTTTAGGTCTGGAAAGTTAGCAATACTAGTAAGTTTAGTCTTGACCGTGGAGTGTCTTGGTTGAGGTTTGTAGAAAAAACTGAAAAGAGTTGCATTCTTGCATTTCTACCACAAGATTTTATAGGACATTTCTTAAGTCTGCTTAGGAAAGAGGTTATATTGGTGTTAATTCTTACTCAGAGAGCTTTAAGAGGAGAATCTAGGCTGAGGGCTGTAGCAAGGTACCATAAATACCTACTCCAGAGCCACCTGGCTACTGTTGAGAACAGTCTGTCCTGGCAGGTGTGAGGAGATGTTGCTGCCTGCAAAACGAAGGGAGAACAGGGAACCAAATCAGTCTGCAATGGAGATGGCAAGAAGCTACTGGCTTGCAAAGCACAGGAGTCGGTGGTGAGTGCTGGAAGCTCGAGAAACCACATTTGAAAAACTCTGATGATCTTTCCTATCTTATGATTTATGAAGGAAATCAAAGCCTGCTAGTTCTTGAAAGCATGTGATAATGCTGGTTTGTTTCCTGTTGTGCTCTGTGGCCATCGTCATCAGAAAGAAGGGATGGCATTTCAGTAGCTAATGTGCCCCGTGAATGGCTGCATTGTGCCATACAACCCTGACCTTTTCAGTATTCTGTCATCTAAATGCCAGTTGCCTCTTCAGAGCTTCAATAGCTCTGGAAAGTCTGAGGCTATGGGGAAATGTCAACTGATGAAGAGACAGAGTAGCGTGATTCATTGTCCTATGCCATTAAAATACGAAGAGTATCTCTGATGCATCTCTCTGAATGATTGCAATGAGGATGGGCTGGGGGTTAACAGATCTGTGCTTGTGGGCTTTCAGATGCCATCTCTGCAGAACGGTGTGGTCAGATAAAATAAGTACGAAAATGGCATTTCTGTGTGTGGGTGATGCACCACTCACCTTCAGCAGAAAACGTGAGATTGTGATCCTCAGGTGCTGTTGGCAGGATGAACAATGTTCTGTACCTCCTCTGTCTGCTGTGTCTCTGGTCTGTTTGGGTTATAGGGTCATCAGAGGAAACGAATGACTTTTTTGGTGGGTGCCCAGTACAATAGGCCCTTCTTCGTCTTCGGCTGTTGCTGTAATAAAGATAGATGACAATATTTGCACATGGAAAGCAGGTTGATGGTTATGTTGTTTTTTATGTTTGTTTGTTTGTTTGTTTTTCTCTCCCTTTTTTTTTTTTTTTTTTAATATTGTCTTAAGATTTTGTTTCTAAGTCCTTGACAGTGATTTCTGAACAAAACCTGAAAGTTATGTAGGATATGGACTCCCACAGTATCCTCCTGGAGAAATTGGCCGTCCATGGCTTGGATGGGAGTACTCTCTGCTGGGTTAATAACTGGCTGGATGGCTGGGCCCAGAGAGAGTGGTGGTGAATGGAGTTAAATCCAGTTGGTGGCCAGTCACAAGTAGTGTCCCCCAGGGCTCAGTATTGGAGCCAGTTCTCTTAAACATCTTTATCAATGATCTGAATGAGGGGATCAAGTGCATCCTTAGGAAGTTTGCAGATGACATCAAGTTGAGTGGGAGTGTCAGCCTGCTTGAGGGCATAAAGGCTTTGCAGAGGGATCTGGACAGGCTGGATCAGTGGGCCAAGGCTGATGGGATAAGATTCAATAAGGCCAAATCCCAGGTTCTGCACTTGAGTCATAACAACTCCATGCAGTACAGGCTTGGGGAAGAATGGCTAGAGAGCTGCCTGGCAGAAAAGGACCTAGGGATGTTGGTCGACTGTTGGCTGAACAAGAGCTAGCAGTGTACCCGGGTGGCCAAGGTGGTCAACAGCATCCTGGCCTGTATCAGGTTCAGTGTGTTGAGTAGGACTTGGGAGGTGATTGTCCCCAGCTACTTGCCACTGGTGATGCCCAATCTCGAGTACTGTGTCCAGTTTTGGGCCCCTTACCACAAAAAAGACATTGAGGTGCTGGAACAGGTCCAGAGAAGGGCAATGAAGCTGGTGAGGGGTCTGGAGAGTAAGCCTTAAAAGGACAGGCTAAATGAGCTGGGGTTCAGCCTAGAGGAGGCTGAGGGTAGACCTTATGGCTCTTTACAGCTACCTGAAAGGAGGGTGTAGAGAGGTGGGCGTTGGTCTCTTCTCCCAAATGCCAGGTAACAGGACAAGAGAAAATGTTCTTGAGTTGCACCAGGGGAGGTTCTGATCAGATATCAGGAAAAGTTTTTACACTGAAAGGGTTATTAAGCCTTGGAATGGGCTGCCCAGGGAAGTGGTTGAGGCACCATCTCTGGAGGTATTCAAAAGATGGGTTGACATAGTGACATGGTTTAGTGATGAGAGGTTGTATTTTATCAGTTAGGTTGATGGTTGAACTAGATGATCCTAAAGGTCCCTTCCAACCTAGACAATTCTATGATTCCAGGAGAAAATGTTCACCAGAGTGCTGAGGCATCGTGCCTGTCCAATGCTTTGTCTTGTTCTGTCTCCTCATCTAATGATGTCTGATTATTATTAAAGTTGTTAACATTCCTTTTGACAATCCTTGAAATCATCCTGATCTGTGAAGCCAGTGTATAAGTAAGTGAATAAGTAACAGTGGGTGAAAAATGGAATATCAATATTTATGTGAAGTGTAAGTGGCAAAGCATAAAATCCCAATTAGGACCCTCCATTTGAGTGCTTTACTTTGCAGCGAGTTACAAAATGCCAAAACTGTTAGCCCATACTTTTTTTCCCTGCAAATTCCTTAATTCCTACATCATCAAGAACATCAACGCTTACTGAATTCTATATCATGTTTTCTATTTTTTTGTTCAAAACATAGCCTGTGAGTCACTTGTTGTGTGTTTTTCAAATCCTGCTTTGAATACTAACTTGTTAATTTTCTTCTTGCTTTTTTTCCATGGCACTTATTAGTGCAGGACCCATGCTGGGAACCAGTGTTTGAGTTTTGTGGTAGTTTGGAAACTTGAAAAACGTTTCTGTTCCAAATCAGTGTTTTCCATAGAACAAAATTCTGAATTTATATTTTGAAATAAGTAGTGGAGATGTGTGTCTATGTGTGTATATGCACACATCTGTGTGTGTAAATACAAAACACTTCATTAAAAATGTTTAGCATTGATGCTTCTGATTTCAATTTACATTACAAAGTTGGAATATTTTTATTTTTCTAAGGTCAAGCTTCTGTAATAATCTAAATGCTTAGGCTTATTGCATTAAATATTGGCAATTTTACTTCGCAATTAACATGTGTGTATTTGGTATATAAAAGAAGAGCCAGAGAGATTTACATATATTGTGCTGTAATATTAAGACCCTATCTTGCCCAGTGAATTTACTAACCTGCTATATGTGTAGCCAGAGGACTTGAAGAATTTAGCAGCTAGTAGGGGAGATAACGCAGTTTATTTGCTTTCTGTTGAAAGGCTCAGAGGACTTAATGTTAGTGCAGTATGTGTGCATTCCACTGAAGCACAACTTTCCGATGGAAAGTTTTTTAACAGCTTGATTAATAATATGCATAGTCCATTCCCCTCCCCATGCACCCCTTCTCAAATGATTTCTTCTGCTGGAGTCAAATGCGTTGGCAGCTCAGTCTAAGATGTTGAAGATAACTATTTCAGAATAGTTTTGCATGTTGGTGTGCAGCCCCCTTCTGTACACGCCATCCTGAGTACCATCACATACATGCTTGATGCATGCCTACTCTGCGTTATGTCAATAATGTGTGAATGAGGGATTGTGTTAACAGTGAAAGTCAGCAAGGTACTTAGTCTTTGCTCCAGTGGCTTTGCTTTGTGCAGTGCAAAGCAGCTGGGAAGCTGCCATAGTGAGAGAAGGGAAGATTTATATTGGCTTAAAGGGAGCTTGGGATGTCTGTCCTTGCATGACTGGAAGGAAGGAGGTGGGAGCAGGAGGAGCTCTCTGTGGCTATGTGCTATCCAGGGACTGTGTTTACCTCTTACTTGGCCTAAACTTAGGTGGCAGCAGAGAAAAGAACGTAATGCAGAATAGCTTAGAAATCCTACTTCTCTCTCTTCCCTCTCCAGCCTCCAAAGCAGGGAATTTGGTCCTTTGGGAATACTTCTGCTAATCTTGCTGTTTCATCTTGAAGCTTGTGTGTGTGTCTTTTAAATGTAAGTGTGTCTGTAAAAAACTCTTGTGACACGAATGGCTGCAGTTGCTGGAAAACCCTATGTATTTGGCTTGTGTTTTCTTCAATCTTTATCTTCATTTTATTTTATCTTTTATAATGAGGCTTCTAGCTACGTTTCACATATAAACTTACTCCTGTCCAGATTTTACTGAGAAAACAAGGAGAGAGAACATTTATACTTGAAGGTATATGGGCTTTTCTTGCCTCCTTTTTTTTTCTTGTACTGGTGTCATTTCTGTCCCGTCATACCGCACCAAAATCAGCAAATATTTTTTGTTCTTAAATTTAAAAGATTCTTGCAAAATAAGAAGTCTTTCCTTCAAAAACTATAACGTTTTGAAATGTGATCCTTAGCAATCTTTGCTCAGAAGAGTGGAAATTGTATTAAAAGCACTGTTTGCAATATTAAAATGGATAACTCTTGGAATTTCAGAAGTACAAATGGTTATTATGGATCCTGTGACATGTTCGATTCATTTTGGAAAAGCACATTCAAATACATAGTAGTTCTAGTTGTAGGGAAGGACAAGCAGCCTTTTTGAAAGGCAAGCATAATGAAGACCTGCATACTTCATGATACATCATGTACTGCTCAGGTGCAGAGGCAAAAATTCAATATTTTACAAGCACGTCTGCCCAAACTGGAGCAGAGGTAGCTATTTTGCATCCCGCCAAAGTGTGTTTGATCTTGGAAGTTACAGAATATTTGTTTTATGACTATGAGAGTGCCAAGAAATTCTTTGAAGCAAAGTCTGTAACCTCCAAGGCTGAGATGGAATAGGATGAAACAGGAAAGTTACTGGAAGATAACATTGTTAAAAAAAAATACAAAAAACCCCAAACCCAAACAGAACTACCTTCCCCTCTAACTCTTTTAAAGCCTGCCTCTTTTAATTATATTGCCTGTCATGACTCTAATTCTTTAAATTAATTATGGTGACTGATATGGAGTTTGAAATACCTATTCCAATGTATATGTGATATGATGGATTGTGATTAATTGAAATATAGAGGTCTGAAGTTTGATAGCTTGTGAGGTACAGTTTGTGATACAGTCTCAGCTCCATTTTTTTTTTTCTATTGAACTTGTGTCTTTCAGAATGTCATTAGTCAGAGTATTAGACCCAGAAGGAGACCGTATAAATTACAGATCACTACAGAATGAAATTCCATGTTTTCCTTTTTTCCTTCCAGGCTGAAGTAGCATATTGCACTACTACCCTGACTGTTTTTACAGACAGAAAAAAGCTGTCACAAAAACTTTCATTTTAAAATGAAATTTGTACTTGCATAGTAAAATGTTTGCTGTGCTGGTCCTTTGTGGACTTGCTGTAGTAGCACAGTATGTAGGGGTAGCTGGATTTCCTAAATATGAATATGTAGGTTGGTCCCTGTGAGGGGCTGCTTGTTTTGTCCCTTGCTTTTGGTCATTGAGTTCATCCCCCTGCATTCAGTTTTGTGCCACCATGCTGGAAATGTTCAGCAAAGGGTGTTGGTGGGTGAACGGAAACAACTCTAAATGTCAGACTTCCCTAAATGAGTCCTCTTCTTCTAGTGTTTAGATCTGAACAAAAATCTTTCTTTTGTCCCATCCCTCCCAATAAAGTAAGTTCTGGGCAGCCCTGTGAGAGACTTAGATAAACTGAATAACTGGATTAGCTCTTTTTCCAAATAATTTTACAATGAGGATCTGGAGTGAGATTGATCTTTATTTATTTTTAATTGCCTTAAATAATCTACAGTGCATCTGTATTGTTGTTTTGTACAGAATCTAGAACAGACAGTCCCAAATCCTGAAACTAATTTTGATAGGTATTTAGAACTTGCAACTAAAACCTTGAAACTGTTAGATTTTGTTGTTGCTTTTAAGCCGTTCTGAGACTTCTTTTGAGCTGTTGCAGTTGGGTGTTGCAGAGGTTATAGATCTCTACCATGTATGAACATCTAATAATATGAAATGATGATTTCTTGAAGAGGTCAATAGAGGCAGTACACGTATTGCAGGAACAGTGCTAGTAAAATATCCTTACTATCTTTTTCCCCCTTTTCTGTACCACTACATGTAGCTAGTAGCAGGTTTAATTTGAATACTGGACATGATTGCAGTTCTTTTTAATGATCAGATGTGATGAAAAGAGTTATCCAAAAGAAGCTCAATGGGGAGAGCTTATCAAGAGACTTTAGTAGAAGGCAGCTGCTGTGTTATGCAAGTAACCATACTAAATAGCAGTAATGACTATGGAGTGCAGGTGGTGGAGAGGCTTCTGTCAAAAGCTTTGAGTGATTACTGAACAAATACACAGTGGTGAAAATGCAATGGTCGAAGATAATATTCTGTGAAGAACTGAACAGTTAGCTTGTCTACTACCACTGAAACTCTGGTGATATAGATGGCAAATGAACAGTACATAATGCTACAGCCTCTATCTCAGCTAATGGTCACTCACAATAGACAGTTCTGCCTCAATATCTCAACAGTTTTCAGTTAACTTTAGGCAAAGGAGGTCAACCCAAACACTGTTGTAGCATTCTAACGAGTAAAGACAGCACGCACACACAAAAGTAAGGCAGGCTATCCCTGGTTAAATGCTTTCAAGCTGAAAAACCAATGTTTTAAGTTTGGGAGGTTAACTGAATGTCGCGAAAAGGCAAGACTGTATTCTGGAACATAACTTTCCTGAAGTTGTTAATGAACACTCAAAGTTTTGTACCTAGAGAACAATAGGAATGTGCCAGGACTTGACAAAAAAATCCATCATACTAGAAGCAGTGATACAAAAGCACCGATACCTGAGAGACAAGTAAAACTCAGTTACAGTGAGCAGAGCAGCCCATGGAACTGTGCCAGCTCTGATAACCTATGCAAGATGATGCCTGATAATTGGAGAAAAAGATGAATGAACAGGAATGTATCATATTATGTTGCAAGAATCTGTAGAGCATGTGTGACTTGGAGAAGAGGGTTGACAATTAAGCTAATTAGCCCTGAGGAATTCCTCATGGGAACAATGCCATAGAAGAATATGAACAGACCATGGCACAGATAGCAAAAGACCCCTTTATTAATTTTAAGTTGAGGATGCTGACGCTGTAAAATAATGTGATCAGCACTGAAAAAAGAAAAAGCAGTGGTCAGCTAGATTGCAACAAGCTAAAAATTTGTTTTCAGGAAGAGAGTTTGTGAAGTAATGGGGCATAGTAGTCTACATTTAAACATACAAAAAGTATTCAGTCATCTTTTTGAGGATTTTTTCCCTCTACTGATTGTACAAGAAATGTAGACTCCTAAATTAAAGTATAAATAAGTTGTTATGATTACCCCGTAAATGTATGATTGCCTATTTAATCACATTTTCAGGGGAAAAGTACTCCTGATATATTTTAAACTTACCAAATCTTCAAATCCTTTGATTCGGTGTACACCAAGTCAGATTTGGGAAGACGACTTTCATGTCCTCTTTTGAATAAAGAAGTCCCAAATCAAACAGACTTGACGTAATTCAACTGTGCACTCAGTTTTGGTTCTGGGAAAGATTTGTAAATTTAGAAATAAAAAGTAGTGGTATCTTGTTGATCTGAAAAAAGTTCAAAAAACTAAATGGTAGTCAATATTAGAACTGATTTCTACAGAATGGTTTTTGGTCTCAGTAAACAATCAAAAACTGGGATTCTTTGATCTGTGAACAGACCCACAAATAACTAAGTTACCATGAGAAAAACGGACAATGCAAATACCTTTTCTATAACTACAAAATTCTGCCAGGTGGCTTAGAAACATGTTACTATATTGGACATATTGGAGGTTTATTGAACATTTACTGGTTTTACTAAACAGAGGAATAAAAGGATTTGAAGGTGTAGGTATTGTTATATTAGTCTGAGAAAGGAGCATGTGGGGAAATGCAGCCGTAGGAGATATGTAAGTATAAATCAACTGGCATATGAAATGTCCCTGGATGCATTCATAACCTGGTGCACTGAATGATGCACCAGAGTAGCAACCTCAGTGGCATAATGAGTTCAGTTTTTCTTATATCTGGACTGTATTTTCAATGCTTCTGCAGGCACTGCAGATCTTTTTAGATATTCCTGATTCACCATGCAAAAGAGGAATTTCCCATCTAATCCTATCCTCGTTTATGGTTTTTTTTTTTTTTTACATAGGTTCATTAGTAGGTATGAACTGTAATGTGTTTGTCTCATTAGTGTGTTGCTGAAAGAACCTCAAGAGTTGCAGTTTTACTCTACATTAAAATGTTATGCAAATTCCCCATCTCACTCAGGGAATCAGAGTGAAACACAGATGCTGTTTTATTATTTTCAACTCACTTTTGACTTGTTTTACTAGGCTTTGGGCTCAACAGGCCCAAATGTAATTAAATGCTTCCTTTGTGCTATTTGGAAAATCCTTCATTAGCAGTGTTAACCTTCAAAATTAATGCTGTGCATGCCTAAATGACCTGCACAGCAGAAAAATATAAAAATCGCTCTTTAAAGCCATAGGGAGTGAGAAATTCTTCTGTTTCATAGCAGTGTCTTAAGCTTAACATAGATTATACTTACATATATCTCATCTATTACAGAGGGGGCTACCAGAAACCTATTGGTCAAGCTATTGTCTGGGGGTCTTCACTTACTTTCTTAGGAGCAAAATTAAAGCAATACTCTAAGTAGTCATCAGGCTAGGTAAGGATTTAGGAAAGGGGAGGAAAACGTACATGTGAATATCTTTGTAATGCTAACCCCAGACAAGACAATAACAGTGACTTTTACCTAGCTTTTAGGTTCGAGGCTGTCTTGATCCATAGACTGAAAGTATGGCTCAGGAATATTAACTTCTACAAACTAAAATGAGATACCTGAGTATTCTCTATGACAGAAACACATTTAAAAAATAATTCTTGAATTAGTGGTAGTAGGATACCATTGATCAGGCATATTTAATTTCCACCTGGCATTATTTTTAGGTTAGTGTAACTAATACAGTACGCATGATAACCTTCAAACAAACTGCTGTTACGCTCATGTCAGCTGGGCTTCTTGAGCAGCCAAAATACTTCATTTGTAACTTGATTCTGCTCCAGTTGGACACTGCCAATTTGCAACTATCATCTCATAAGCATTTTTTTGTAATTAATAACACAGTATTCACATGCTGACTCGGTTATTGATCCTCCTTCTTTCTGTGACTGTATTTGCTTTAGCTAAGATGTGACTGTATGTTTACAGGAAGACTCTAAAGAAAGGAAGACTAGTTCAAGACAAGATACCTGGCTTGGAAATTTAATGAAAGAAACTGCTGAGATGGTTGACTTTTTAATATATTACTTCCTCTTTACCTTGTAACAGACCCCGAAACACAGCTGAACAAAAGATCTTTCACTGATGTGGTTTTAAAGACTTTGTCCTTCAAGTCAGTGGGACTGTTTTTTAAGGACTGACAGTGTGTTGAAACCTGTTGGGTATTGTCTGCAGAAGTTATGTCTGCTTTGGCTAACATTTAGAGATGGTAAAATTTTTGGTCAACTAAATGTATACAAACTGTCTAGGACCAAATATTCAGTGTTAAAGAACACTTTGGTTTTGGAAATGCTTTTTATTTACTGCATAGCATTGGTCAGAAAGTCTTTTAGACAATGTCAGTTAGCCAAACTTCAATCTGTTTGGTAAAACACCTTCATAGATCTAAATAAGTATCAGGCTAGGAGAAATGCATAATTCAATTTTGACAATCAAGCTGATAAACCCAAAGGACCACGAAAGCAACCAGTGATGTAAGTGTAATGTCATATTGCTGAAAGCTATGAATGTCTTCAAGGAACTTTTTAACACTCACATTTGGTGGTGAGAGTTTTGCAAAGTTTTAAAGCACCAAGATGACCTCTCTCCATTTGTTTCCAGACAAGTAATTTCCAAATCCAGTGCAGTGACTTGGTATTATTTTCCTGCATTTTTCTCATATATAAATGTGAAAAAACAATTATGTCAGTACAAAAAGTGTACTACTATTCCCAGATGTAGTCTGCAGGATTTCTGAAATCTTTCTGGTGAGTTTTGCTGTGGGATAGAGTTGAAACATTCTACCAACTTGTGTAAAAATTGACCAATGATTCTGTGAATGGTTTGGCTTATAGGTCATATTTAAATAAACAGGAAAAATAGCAAGAATATTTCAGTTGAGATCAGAGAGATTTAACAAAATTTAACACTAGATTTTCAACTTTTTGGATACATTTAACTGGAATATGGTGACCTTTACTTGAAAGGTTGTCTTTTCATGTGAAAATGTGAAAAGGTTATTTTGCAGTGCAATTCAGCCTGCTTTATGGCGATTATAGGCTCTGGTATCAGAACATGGTATGAGAATTTCAGAAAAAAATGGATGAGTGGTTGTATTCGACCTTCTTAAATAGGAACTCATGAAATGGTTTATACAAAATAAAAGCCAGAGTGGACATGGCAGAAAAAACCCTGTGACAAGCCTCTAAAGCAAAGCCCTCCTTTGTGCTTTTGTCTATAATGATGTTTGCATCTTCTTGTGAAGGTGGGTTCTTCAAATCAATAGAAGGACATTCTGCCAATAGATTTCAAAATTTTTTGGAAACCGTAAAATTAAAAGACTTCTCAAACCCAGTAAAATTTCTATTAGGTACTTTTCCTCTTCAGATGAATAAATTATAAGATTTGAATCTACAATGAAAACTAGTAAGGCTTGGTAAGACCAGCGTGACTCTTCCTTGAATAAGTTTATGGTCAAATAAGGCACATTGTTATGCCTATATATGTATGCATAACATATATTGTTATGATGATGTAGCACATTGAAATAATGCTTGAAAGGGTCCATTGACTTGACTATTTGATCTGTGGATCAAACATTTAATCGCTGCTTATTGAGGATTGTTTACTAGGGTATTCGGGATTTTCTAATAAAACGAGTGACAGACAATGCTATGAGAAATTAAAATTTCTGTTACAAGGATAAGATTACTATTATTGGAAAGCAATGATTTTTTTTTTTTAATTCCTTATTACTGAGTTTTAAATTAAGTAAAGTAATCTAAGACTCAGATATTAGAGCCCACTCAATGCAAGTGTGAGTCTGATGTACAGTGGCAATTGTAATAGAAAAAGAGAATGTTTGCCCGGGTGAAAGAAAAAGACAAAGGATATATTATTATGCTATTGAAAACATGGATAAAATTCTCACCTTTTAAATGTTAATCTCTCCTCAATATGGAGAGTGTTGGTGTAGAATTCTGATTCTGGAGTCTGAGTCAGGGCAGTTGGCCCAGCACCTCACGTAGAGCTGCCATGGAAATATCTCCAGCAACTGCAATTGCATCTTTGGAGTCCAGTCTGTTGGGGGTGCATAGACGTTAGTAGACTGGAATTTTGCTGGTTCTGAAAACTTTAAGATGTAAACTCTAATAGTATGTGTTTTTAAAATATTGCTAGCTAATGGTTATGAATCATAGTTCCCTTGAGGCAGAAATCATTATTTGACTTCAGTGCATCAAACAAAGAAGGCTGTGTTTTAATCCTTTTGAACTGTCCTTGGTTTGATCCTTGATTGGGTTAAAATGCCATGTGAAAAAACAGGGAGGATAATTTAGTGTTGTCATCCATCTAAGTAATAATGATGCACTTTAATTTATTGGCATCTAAACTCAAAGGTTTGTGAATGTCTGAAGAGAAATAAATGACTAAAATCAAACTTATGACAGAAACAAAAAGCAACGTGATATATGCTATCAGTCTGTGCATTAAAATAACAGCAGACAAAAGCCTACACTAAGGGAAATGACCTTTTATTATTGCTTAGAGTCTTGAACAGCTAATGTAATTAGAAAATTGATGATACTTACCTATTTCTTTTCCTTCCATAGTGATCATTTGCATCCTAGACAAACTTTTGTCTTTGTAACAAAGACATTCTTCATTCAGTTGTATTTTGTTTTGAGAATTCATGTAGATAATCTTAGAAATGTGGTATCACCACCAGAGGCTGTGCAACCTGCCGCTCTTCTACCAAACCTAGCTAGATAGCTTGCCTTTCTTGGCTCTGTAACTTGGAAACAGAGGAATGTGGTATTTCAAGAGTTCCTAAAACTAAGAAACTCTAGGCTTTGAAAAGCAATCATTTTCTTAGTGCAGTGGAAGGCTGTTAACCTTTCTAAGCCTGCAAGCCGAGTGCCAAGATTGTACTTCCTCCATATGCTAATCAGAGACCTCAATGAGTATTGTCATAGGCAGGGGCAGACACTGTTTTGCTGGGCTCACTCAGCTCTGTTTCAGGCCAGGGTAAGACCTTAGCGTTTATGGTGATATTTGTGGTAGCATCCCTACTGTCTCATTTCCCGGGGAAGTCGGTGCTTGAAGTTATCCAGCAGGGCCCCACAGCTCCAAAATAGCTCAAGAGATGTTGGCCAGTCACTCCTAGTGCAAGAACAGCTGCCAGTCTCGTTATGAAATAGCATCTCTTGGCTTTTGCTGCAGCTTGCGTTCTGCAAATGAAGCGTAGAGGGGAGAGCTGCTGAGAAAAAAGACCATGGTGACCAAAGGAAACTGACTGTCAGAGAGCAGGGTGGCACCAAAGGGTTTATAAGGTTTAACTACCAAATAAATGTTTTGCTAACGGTTTTTTTATTTTGTTGTAACTGGATGCTTCAGCCCAGTAAATATCTGATGGCAAGACATAAAATCTTTTGGAAAAAACCTGCAAATTTTAATAATGAGAACTGATGGTTTTGCTGAGCTCTGCTGAATACTTTAAGTTGATTTGGCAAATAAAATCTCCTGAAACTTAATGCAGGGTTTAAAGGAATTTCTTTAACTGAAAATAAACTACAAAAGTACCAATCCACTCCTATTCACTATGAACCCACTATGAACTAATGCAATTTCTATAGTTCCTCCCAGGTTGCTGTTTGTGTTTTTTAAAAATTTATTTTTAGACTTTGTGCTACTCCAGAGGTGTCATTCTGCATCTTCTGAGCTGAAACTTCTGAAAATGTGAAGGGCTGGCACTGTGCTGCACTTAAACAGTAACTAGGGTNTAAAAAATTAATAGGGGTTTTTTTTTTTTTTTTTTTTTTCACCCAAAGCACAATTTGATATGGGATTTTTGGCTTTATTTATTGTCAAATCCTAAAAACGTTAGTATGTAGTGCCCACACCTTTAAATAATAAAACTCCTATGTTTGTTTGCAGATACTCTAATCTGTTGTTAATAAACTTGAAAGAATACAGTCTTGTCTAATAAACACATCAAACTAATGGGTACCAAAGCAGTTCAGAGAGTGTTTGTTGTTTGGTGTTTAGATTTCAGTCAAATTTAATCAACAATGGATGGGGTCTGCTGCATTTATTAGCAGCACAAATCCCTGTGATTCAGTGCCAGGTCCCTTTGACTGGTTCCAGTGCATGCTGGCAGGGGTACAGTACTGATAAATACTTACATCCTTGTGACAGTGAAAGAAAGAGGTGTGTGGGGGGAAGGAATACAGCCGAGAAAACAGACCTCACGGTTGGCATGAATTCCTTGAGAGCCATTTTGAATCTCTTTCTATACAGCTAGCTTCTAAATGGGAAGTCATTGATTCAGGAACAGTAGAGGCCTTTTTTCTTTGTAAACCCTTCAGCTTTGCAGATGGCTGGCTGCATAAGCCTGTGTGTTTTTGTTCTCCCTTCCCCTCCAGGATATTCTCTCTCCCCAACTTTAATTTTCATTCTTGTTTGCTTGTTATTGAATTTCTCGAAGGGCTTCAGTTATTGAGAGGAGAAATGCTGTCACAAATGTGCTCCTTCTTGGGAACACCTATAATGGTCTAAAACATCCCTTGTCAGAGAAACTGAAGTGAAGGTGTTTGAATCCTCAATGTTTAATTTTTAAGTCCCAGTTGAGAATCAAAGGCAAATTTGGGCTCATTTTGTGGAGAGTAGAAGTAAATCACAGCATCAAAGATGAAATTAAAATCTTTACTGATTCTCTTTGTGCTAGCCACTTGTGAAACTGCAAATACAGAGGTTCCACTAATGGTGATTTTCTGTCTTGCAAAAATGGGAAAATCTGTTTTCCCTGCAGATACCCAAGCACTCTCACTTTGCTTCTGGAACCCTAAATTCTAAGCCTAGGAGGTAAAAAAAATCCAATTCTTGGCAGAAGTATGTTGAGTTTCTTGTAAGAATTACATAGTGATAAACTATGCTAGGAAACAAGTTGCAGCATGTTGTTCATGCAGTGCTGGAATTTCAATAATGTTATCTCTGAGACTGGCAGTTGCACTTGATACTGATAAATAAACCAGCTGGGTCGCAGTATCTGCTACAAATTTTTGCTCTTGACGTGACACTTGCTGTTTTATAGCTTTGAACCCAATTTTCTTTTTCTAATGGCACATGACTCATGGAAGTTCAACACACTTTCTGAGCAAGAGGGGCTTTCAGCAGGACTGAACAAACTAGTTGAACACAGAGAATTCAGTTATAACTATGGGAGAAATGATGTTGCCGGGCTGGGGGAAACCATTGTGGCAGTATTGCTACATGTCAGGCTAATCACACAGATTTTGCTGCTATCCACTGTCCCCAACTTCAGAGTTTGTAGCCATTTTAGGATGTTTAAATTAAACAAAATGTCCCTTTGTAATTAACTTGTATGAAGAGAATTTTGCAGTCATGATACAAGCCTAAGAGGTTTGTTTGAATAAGGATGGCCAGGTGAGGAGGCAACATAGGACACAGGCTGCAAGCAGAGAAAGCTGCAAGAACCTGTGTGAGGCTTGTTTCTGTTACTATTGCAACTTCAGCTTTTTTCACAAGAAAAGCGCCCTATGCTCTTAGGGGGCAAACAAGTACTTTGATTTAGGGAAGAACAAAACTCACCTGTGGAGGTAAAAGTCCTCTTGTTCCAAAAAGGTATTCCTGGAGAGGAGAAAGAACGAGTTTCTATTTCACAAGCTATCCTGGCGTTTGTTACTCTTAGACTGAGTATGAAAAAACATACAAATTATGTTCTCGCAGAAAAGATAGTGCTAACTCCTTTTGATTCTAGTTCCTAATGTCGTCATTAACATTTGTCATATGAGAGAAAGGTGGGGGTGATTCTCACTTGGAGACAGAAACACTGTGGACAGTGTTTACAGAAATGTCACCCATCTTCTCCAAAGGACTGTGTATGTCTCTCTCAAGTTAGCTCACTGCTAATAACTGCTCAACATCAGAGACTGCTCTTTTCTTGCAGGTTTTCTTTCCTGAGAGAAAGCCTATACAGATAAGGCGAGAAATGATTTCTTGTCACTTGAGAAATTAATCTAAAAATGATGGTACTTATATTTTCTGTATTCCAGAGCATGACATGGAACACGTGCTGTTTCTATTTACTTCAGTGAGACTAACTTAAGTCTCAAGATTAGCCATTTAATGTCAGCTAATAGTAATAGTCCCTATCCCTTACGGCCATCTTGGGGGGAAAAAAGTAGTAAAAATAAGGTAGTATAGGGAAAGTGAGTTAACATCTCCTCGTTGAAGTCATCAGGAGAAGAGAAAAATAGGTATTGCAGAGTGTGGATCTCTAGTAGGAGGTAGCAGCACGGCTTGTGCTGACACCACAGCAAGTGTGAATCAGACTTTCCTAATGAGTTACAAAACCTGCAGCAATAGGCCTCTTGCTGGATTACCTGCTTGACTTTTTGCAAGTTTTGTGACTAATGCTAAGCACAGAAGAGTGCTCTTCTTTCTGGTCAAATAACAGTCATCAGTATATAGGAACTGAGCCCTAATGTATGGAAGTATACTGTACAAAAAGGTTGGTGGGATGGGCCTGGAACAAATACACAGATATGAATATGACTGAGTTTCCTGGAAAAAATAGGGTTTGATTTTAGTATGAGCATAAACCATTTAGAGACAAGCTCTATGATATAGTGATGAATGCCCAAGCTGAAACATAATGCTAAATTGAGTTTATGACCAGTGTAAAAAAATTTGAGATTTCCACCCTTTATTTTGGGTCTTCCTGCTGTCTTTCCTTTTAGTGTTCCTCCAAGATCAATTAGTGAAGAGATTATCTCTATAGTATCATCTTTTCTTGGGCTTCAGAAAATCTGTTCTGCTTGGCTGGGCCCCATAACAGCTACATCTTCAGTAGGGAGATAGGAAGTATGATATATAGAGCCCCTTTTCCTGGAGAGATTTAGATCAGTGACTCCAGGACTAGACTGCAAAGCCTGCTGAGGATTAACCAAACAATTGATCTGTTCATACATGAGCAGACCTGAGATGCTTGGGTCGAACACAAATCTGATATAAATGGTACAAGCCTTAACACGGTAGCATGTTCTTGCAGATATCGTGCTTTGGTACTCCTATGTCCTTTACTCATAAAGAGGCTAGTCTCAGATTTTACCCAATACCCCTGGGATTAAAACAAATCTTGCTTTTTGCTTATTATTTGTAGGAAAATGCAGACTTTTTTTCAGAAATAGTGAGACTGCCTGTGAAGGAGTTCAGTGGGTGGAATTACTCACAAAGATAGTCCAGTATCTTGCATAGTTGCCTTGGATATAATTTGACATTATCTATTTGAGAATATTTGTTTTGCTGTTCTTCTCCCTCTTTTATTGTCATTCTAATTGATGTTCTCTTAGGTATGGAGTTAAAGTGATGTCAGGTGAACAAACAGTTCAGGAGAGGAAGATTATGATTCAGAATCAGCTATGTATGAGTTTTCACATTTATTTTTCAAAACTATTTAGCAAGTGATTTAGGAGAATCATCTTTATGAAACATGTTGTTCAAGAAATCTTCAGGTAACTTCAGTACCTGTGAGTTCCAAGCTTTTGAGGCTATGAAATGTATGGCTCTGTGTCTTGTGGTATCATATCCATGTCTTGTGCTGAGTGTAGCTCAATGATCAAAGTCCTTACTTTGAGGTGAATATTTTAATTCAACTTTGGCTAATACATAAAAATAATATAAAAGGTTTCCTTTCCAGCTTTAGAAAGTGTTATCACCTTCACTAAGATGGACTGAAAATATTTATAGCCAGAAATATATTTACCACAAGGTGAGCATCGTGATCTGGGTTCCTTTGAGCTCTCCGCTCAGCAAACATTGGGAAACCAGAGTTTAAGTGAACAAAAGGAAAGGAGGGAGCAACAAATCTCGTGTTAATCTAGCCTTTCATTCCCCCAAACAGCTGAAAATATTGATGAGATCAGAAACAAGTTGATTATATGGATTTTGCATTACCTGTTATCTTTACCATTCTGGGGAAAATGAATACTCTCCGCAAAAATGATTGAATAATTACCCAACTTTGTTCATTATTACCAAGTGTATTGGCTGCCTTCCCTACTGCTATGAATGTTTTTCAGTGTTCTTTTTCTCTTCTTACCTAATTCCAGGGAAGAACTTATCTATATTGGAAGGAACCCTAGGAGCCATAGAAAGGGATTTGATTCAGGACCCCCACAGACTTTGCATCAGTAGAACCACACTTACTCTTATCTGCAGCAAGCTTCACTTATTCCTACCTTTGGAAACCAGCATCAACCTTACGTGTATCACTGCCCTAATTCCATATACCATGTACTAAAGAAGAAACTCACCGAGGTTGAACCGACATTAGCTGCATCTGCACAGGTCTTTCACAGTAGAGAATGTGATGTGTGGCTAAGACAAGAGGCTGAATTGTCTTTTCAAAATATATATTTTTTTTTGACCTGAACTATTTGTAGGGGGTATGTTAGCTGCAGCCTTAGGTGCATGTGATTGGAGAAGGAGGATAAATTATTAAATTGGCTTTTAGGCTTTCATTGATATGTTGGTGTATTATAGTTGAGTGAACTAGAAGTGTTCTAATTCTACTCCTCATGGATGCTACTATAAAATGTAGGAAGATTTCAGAAGCACATAGTGCGGTCATCTGCAAGACAGGAATAAGATTTCTAACACTTTCCTTTTGATAGCACACCTGCAAGATGCTGAGGAGACTCTTTTCCAAATAAGGCCATACAATGGTATTAAAGAGTATGTTTTATACAAGTATAAGTCTGAACATTAGCAAAAAGTGAACACACAGCAAAATAGCGCCATGGGTTATGAGTGGCAGAGCTCATTTTATTAGCATTGATGTATAAAACATTTACGATAGTTTACCCCTACTCCCTCCTAAAAAAACAACCCACCACCAAAACCCCCCAAAACCTACAAGCACAGAGCTCTATTTCTTCTATATTTGGTCACAAACATCTAACACCAGGTCAAAGAGCAATGTTTTCAACATTCCTTTTGGAAATGTTCTTTCTGGGCATTGCAGTGGCAAGAAAACAGAAAATAGGTTCCAGAATAAGCAGATCACAAGGGCAATTTAAAAAAAAAACATGTTTGAAATCTATTTGCTTAAATATACAAACATTAATGCTGCTTTTTATAGGATGTAGGCATCCACGACTTGCTTATGGATGTCAAAGTTAAAATCTCAAAGTCATTAAGCTAATTAAACACAACATGTCTATCCAACCACCAGAAAAAATAAGGCAATTTATAGGCTCAATAACTATCTTTTGTTAATAATATGAGGCCTAAGGTGTGGAAATGCTATTTGGTGGTTAGATGAAAAGAGAAGAAATATATCACCCTGAACACAAAACACCTTTTTACATGCTTTCCTTTATTGGTTGCTAACCACAAATGAACTAACAGTACCTAATTTGGCTGTCTAATTATTTCTTTTTGGGGACATAGTAAAATATTCCTAGATAAGGAATAAGGACACTGTGACTGCAAACCAGGACTTATGGGATTTTTTCTAATTTTTGCCAAAGGCAATGTACGACCTTTCACTATATCAGTTGTAAAAACCCATCAAGTGAACAAATCAATGGGTGAAATGAACCATTAGTAATTTTGTTTCTTACTTGAAGACTGTAATCTGTAACTCATTTAGGGCTGGGAGAGGATACGACAAAAGTACTGTTACTTTTCCAGTTCTCGTATTTTGCTATTTATATATGTTATTGATTATTGTTGTAGAATAGGATCATAGAATTTACTAGGTTGGAAGGGACCTTTAAGATCATCTAGTTCAATCATTAACCTAACTGATAAAAAAACATCACTAAACCATGTTACTAAGCACTGTGTCAACCCATCTTTTAAGTATCTTCAGGGATGGTGCCTCAACCCCTTCCCTGGGCAGCCCATTCCAATGCTTAATAATCCTTTCAGTGTTAAAATTTTTCCTAACATCTAATCTGAACCTCCCCCAGTACAACTTGAGGCCATTTCTTCTTGTCCTATCACCTGGGACTTGAGAGAAGAGACCAACCCCCGGCTTTCTACAACCTCCTTTCAGGTAGTTGAATAGGGCGATAAGGTCTTCCTGAAGAAATTGCATTGCACACAACAGACCTTTGATCAGAGTTTATATCTTCAATTTTGTTTCTCTTTGTTCCATATTTGCCTACTTATGGAGTTACCATTTAGGTCTGCAGACTCCCCATTCATTTACCACTTGATAGCATAACTGCTTGAGAACTTCCGGTAAATTCATTTTTGCCAGTTTATACTTGTACAGCCGCCTGTATCTTGAGACCATTGGACCATTAAGCCTCAAGTAGTATGATTCTCAAAGTAGGTATTTTCCCTTCCTGCTTATCTCGTTTGACCTCAAGTGAATGCCAACTGAATCTAGCTAAAAAGTGGTCCCGGTACCTTAAAGGGAAACTAGACTCAAGTATAACAATACAATGAAAAACAGGGACTTAAAGAGGTTATCAGAGCCTGCATTGACATATGTTGAGATGGTGTTGTAATGTTCTAGCTCATAGTTGTGATACATGGTTCTTCAGTGTTGCCAAGGGGAGATAAGCCTATCCTCAGTTTTAACCCTGCTTATTTCTTTGGCTAGTAATTCAACATCGTAAAATGACAATTGTAAAATCAGGCCAGAAACAGAAGCAGAGAGGAGTCACTTTCAAGTGAACTGTTAGTGTTCCAGTTCATGATCTTCTAAAGTGGTGCTAAAGAGATCGACTTCCAAGAAGTGCCCTGTGCTACAGATCATGTTTGTGTTATGTATCCTGGTAGGAACATATGTAAACTGAGATAGTGCTTGGAATGGGGACATATACAAAATCTACGCGTTGTAAAGGGATTCACCTTGGACTAGCTCCAGTCTGGAGTAAGTCTCCATTATTTGTGAATTGTGTTAGGTGCATTCCTGGAGTGCATGTCCCAGTTTGGTTTCCTCTTACTTTAACCAATTTCATCCCTACAGACTAGTTCTAGTCAGGTCTTACAAAATTAACATTCATTACCAAATGAAGCACATTACGTTTTTACTTGGAGCATATCTCTCTCTTTACTTTCCACTGAAAGGAGCAAGGTTGCATGCCCTGAGACAGCCTTAAAATATAATCATAGAATCACAAAATGCTTTATCTTGGAAGGGACATTAAAGATCATCTAGTTCCAACCCTTCTGACATGGGCAGGGACACCTCCCACTAGAGCAGATTGTTTAAAGCGTCATCCAGCCTGGCCTTGAGCACTTCTAGAAACGGGGGATCCAAAACTTCTCTGGGCAACCTGTGTCAGTGTCTCACTACCCTCACAGTAAAGAATTTATTCCTAGTATCTAGTCTAAATGTACTCTTTTTCAGTTTTAAACCACTAATCCAATCCCGTTACTGCACTCCCTGATGCAGAGTACCTCTTTACCTTTTCTTTGGCTTTTAAACCAAAGTACAGTTAAGTAAAGATGGAGATCCTGATCCTGAAACACTATAAAAGACTTCCTTTCTTGGGTTAGCTGAAAAGGACTCAATATGTTCAACTTTTCCTTACAGTACAATAGCAGGGAAATAGTGGGTTGTGGACTCCTTCCTTGCAAAGGGAAAAACTTGTAGTAGCTGTTGCATTAGTGCCACTCCAGAAACATGGGTAGTAATCAGAATGTAGAAGACATGGAACAATGAGTACATGAAAGCAAGACAGAAATCACATCAGGAGGTAGCTTGGGGGCATGGAGTCTACGCTTCTGTCTGGTGTCTGAAACAGCCATGGGAAAGGCACAGCATGGACTCTCAGGAACAAAATGTAGCTAAAAGGAGTCCAGTGTTGAGGCTGGCTGGTCCTTAATCGTTACAGTAAAACTGCTGATGAAATTGCTATTTGTACCAATTAAAGTGGTGATCGTTATGTAGAAGTGTTCAAACGTGACTGTAGTCAATCATTTAGCTTAATTTTGCAACAGTTACCAAAGAGCCAACAGACGACTATAACTTTCGATCTCCTTTAAATTAGATTTTGTCAGGTGCAAGAAGATGGTGTGAACAAAAGTAGGTGTGTCATATCTTCAAATCACTTTCTTTTTTTTTTTATCCCTCAGGCTCTGTCATTTTCTTTCAGTGTTTATTTGGTTAACTGAACACAACTCTTTCTTACTTTCCTTCTCTCAAGTACTTCCTTTGGGGAAAAAATTGAAACAAAGCAGCCTCAAACATGGAAGTTCCCAATGGCACCTGCTGGCAAACATGTCTTGTCCAAAACTGCAACTTCATTAGTTAGTTTTAAGTGCAGATCTCCCCACCCCCTTGACTGTACTGGAAATGAACATGAAGAGGAAAAATGTAATTTGGCTGGCAACATTTTTGGAAAGGGTCAGACCTGTGATGCATTGGGGTAGAGTGGGAGCAGTCTCTGATGTTAGTTTAGTGATTAACTTACAGGAAAGAGGATCACAGTGTAGTTACGTGAATAGAGAAGGAAAGTATCTTCAGGGAGGCCACTCCCACCCCACCCAGGTCTTAGCTACATTCTTTCCAAATGCCATTCAGAGAAGCCCCCTTCACTAAACATAGTATAAACCTGCTCATTAAACACTGTCAGAAGATGTGGTAAGGCAATTTCCCCCTCAATTTTTTATAATATTGTTTTGCTTTTCTTTTCAGCAAGCAGAAAAGCTTCTTTTTATTATTTTTTATTTGGTATTAGTGAAAGGAAGTCTTGGATTCCAACTGTATACTGGTTGCTGAAATAGCCTTTTTGCGTTTACAGGACTGTAGTTAACAGTAGTAAGTAAAATAACTTGCTGACAGAAATGACAGTGAGAAATGTCCAGGAAAAAGTTATGGGATTAGGCCAAAGAGAGAAAGTAAAGGAGACTAATATCACCACGTATGGATATCTATTGAATATTGGCATATTTGTACAAAGTAGAATGATAATAGAAGAATAAACAGATTTTACTGGAGATGCAGGACTAAGTCCTGGATGAGAACTGGGCAGAAGACATAGGGTCAAGCTTTTCTCCCTCTTATGGGTAGCCAGACCACTTGTTTGTAGTTAACTCCCAATTTGGGGAGTGCAATTTTTCTAGGCTATATGGCATGTTTGTTGCCATGCATTTAGCCCTGAAACTGCCAGAGTTTGCCTGAGAACCAGATTTACTGGGAAAGAGAAGGGTTCAAAATCTCCTGGGTGAGAGAAAAAAGCCTCTGGTTGTGCCAGGACCATCTAGTAGTATGTGAAACAAGAGAGTTCTTCATGCGATATCAGATCTTCCAGAGAAGAAGATAACACAGCTACAAAAACAAAGCTTGATGGGAGAACATTATTGTGTAGGAGGGAAGAGCAGTATCTATAGCACGAGAATGATGCAAAGTATGTTGGGTAAGTGTTGGACTGAGCTACTCTGGCAAATTAGTCTTGCAATTAGTTAGACTTTGTTGTATGCACCTTCAGTCTGTTCAGCTGGAAGGATTCACAAAAGCAATGTGTGAGTCAAGGGTGGAACTAATGTGTGTTTCCATACACAAATGGAGAAGATTTTTTTTTCTTACCAGTGGGAGGAATGAAATACAAGCATGGAGGAAAAAATGTATCTGACTCATGGTGAAGAAGTCATACATCAGTTTGATAGATTCTGTCATATTTCCTTTGTGAGCAGTCAGTACAGATAATGTATGACCTGCCCACAGTCTTTTCCGTGTCCAAAAAGTGCTCCTGCATGATAAATACTGGAAGAGTACAAGGACTTTAAACTAAGGCAGTTATGACACCCTTTGGTTTTAAAGGTATCGTAATCACTGCATTTCTTGCAAAATGGAAGTCAAGGTTTTGCTATTGCTGTAAAAGCTCTAATACTTAAGTATGTAATTTTCTCTCTTTTAAACCATGCAAGTTCCTAAACGTGCATGCATCCAAACCAGTTTAGTGAGGCTGCATAAATCACAATTGCCAGTGACAGTAACTACTGTTTTTGGAGGGTGATGACTTCAAAATAAACCCTATTTTTTACAAACATCAGAACTTGAAATACGTGTATTTTTCCATGCCAATAGCAAATATGTTAGTACCATGGTTCATTTCCCCCCATACAGTTGTTGCCTTTTTGTATTTCACATGTAAGAGTCAGTGTAAATAAGCAAGTCAGATTTTTCCACTCGCTATGTGTTACTAGAATTTGCATCTAAGTTTCTACTAGAGAAGAAATATATATCTATAGAATAACGGATCCTAGCTGCATTTTTTATTCCAGGTACAAGTCTTCCCGTTGGTGTTCTTCTGGGTCATTCCTTTCTACAAGTTCCTATCTCTGCCCCAGACAAAAGAAAATTAACCCCCCACATCATTAACATGATGGAAGACATGGCATTCTAGAGTATCATTGGGATTTACTGGTCGTGTATTTTGAACTCAGAGATATATTGCAACTCAGAGGCTGTAATAGCACCTGTACATGCTACTAAGAGGTTACCATTGGCTATTTCTGCAGCAAATGTGTGGCTCCTCATTACTTTCTCTCAGGTCCATTTACCAGCTTGAGACCTGTTGGCTTCAATTCAACATATTGTCTCGCATTTAAGATTTTTTTTTACTTGTGTCAGGGTTGCAGTACCTGGAGAAGACAGTGTCTTTTGGGAGGTGTTTTTTTCATGTGGGTGACAAAAGTGGTATGGGAATCGTGGGCTCTCACAACAGCTGGAATGTATTGTGGCAGTTAACTGGATGAGGCTGCTGAGGAGGGAATGCAGCTGAACAAAACTGATAGATGTAACTGAGTAAGGAAATGTTTAACTTCCAGATGTTTAAATTCTAATTCCTCTGATGAAAAGCCTTATCCTTCTGTGTTTGGAATGGGTGAGCGAGCAATGTGCTGCACCTGCCTGGCTGCTCCTGTGCCACCACAGCACAGCCAAGACACAGCCCTCTGCTAACACGGATGGTGCGGGAGGAGCAGTGGTTATGCTGTTGTTTCTTTCTGAAGGAGCGCTAAACATTTTTTTCTTATGAATGACTCTTTTCTGAGTCTATCAGACACCAGAGCTATGTCTTTCGTGTTTTAAATTAAAAAGTGTCAACACTAGGTACCACTGAGGTAAAACTGAAAATACATGTAACGAAATCCCAAATCCTCAGGCCTGGCTGATCATTAAAGTGTATCCCTGGAAGCTAGTGAAGGCCTCTGGGGTAGCAAACTGCCAGGCAGACATCTTCTGTCCAAGGAGGAATTCCCCCAGCACGGAAAATCCCTGCATGTGGTAAAAAAGGCTGCTTCTACCAAATTTAAGAGATTTGTGCAAAAAACGTTGGCATGGGAAACATCCCAGGGTTGGTAAGGGTAGGCAATGTTCAATCAGACAGCATGAGCCAAGTAATGTGATAAAAGGGCTTTGTTTCTGTAACAGCACTAAGCCAGAACTGAAGGCAGACCTGGTTAGAGATGCTTCTGGCACACCTGTAACTCTTGCTGTAGGCATGAGCTTCCTTCTCAATGCCTTTTATGAGGACCTCTCCTCCTCCTACCCTCCATCTTCCTGTGGTCCTGGCCATGGTCTCCTGTCACAGAAGAGGGGAGGCTGCCTGTTGCTAGTTCTTTTTATTGTTTTCATTGGTCTCCAGGTAACTCCCATAACCTTTCCAACTGCAGCTTGTCTTTTGTTTATCTGGTGACAGACAAGTGTTGTCATTGCTGCTTTGTGCGATCCTCCAAGGGTCTTCCCTACATCTGTTCTTCAAAATGGCCTGAGGTGCTGTACTCCTTTGTAGTAGAGCCATTCCCTTTAGTGCCTGTGCAGCTGTTGTTCCTTTGCCAAGTAGAGCAAGTCAGCCTGCAAGGGAACAGTTGTGGCTTCCAACCTGCCATTCTTCTGGATTTTGTCTGTCTTTTCAGAGGTTGTAATGGAATGGCCCGAAAACCCCAGGTGGGGATTTCCTCCTGTTCTCTTTTCAGTGGCCCCACCAGTAGCAAGATCCCTGGGACTTCAGGTAAGCTCAGGGGCCACACAGGGTTTAGCTCTAATTTCAGCCTGCATTTTCTATTCTACATAAGGCCTGTGGTGACTGTTTTCTTTCTATTTTGAAGAGGTTCTGGCAATATCTTGCTGTACTTGCAATATAGGTATGCAATATCTGTATTTGATTTGCACTGTTTCTTTGCCAATAACAGGCACTACTGCCACATACAATTTTTCTGCTGTTTGGGATTTTGAAAGACCTGAATGCAAAATGTATTATGGACGTCAAGAAATGTAGTGCAGAGACTTTCCATGGAACTTCAGTTTTATGTTAGCTGTGAGGAAAAAAGTGAAAGTCTTCTAGGCTCTGTGCTTTCATCTCTACAATATTTAAAGGCTCCTACTTCATTGCACCTCAGAACTCTTCCCCTTCTCCAAAAAAAACCACAAGTATCAAAGGAAGACAATGTACAAACTGTTTTCTTGGCAGGTAAATTTACTTACCCCAATCTCAGTGAACATAATGTTAGCATAATTCCTTATTCAAACCACATTAATTGATAGGGAAAATAAATTCTCAAAAAGGAGAAAGGTTCTACTTGTTTCTTGACTGCATGTGTAGAAAACTAGATATTAAAACTGAAAATTATTGAAAAGATGAAAGGCTGAAACCATGACAATAAGATAGAAATAATCACCTTTCACAACAATAGTAGCCTGCCACCTATGCTCCAAAACGTGTCTTCTCGCCACAAAACCTGTGCTTCAGATAATTTTAGGAATTTTCTCCACATTATCATTTTATAAATGATGTAGAATTTCCTTATACTAAAAGCATACCAGATCTTGGGAGAATAACTGGTCAATGCATAAAAACAGTTATTACCTACCACCACAGTTTCACACTTTATTTTGGTATGAATGCGGTAGGGCAGAATTTCTCCAGACTGACAGTACTGTCATAGAATTGGGGTAACTAAAAAAGGTTTTATATTGAGACAATGGAGCTTGAAGGCTCAAGGACTCACTCCTCAACAGAAAGAATCAGTCTCTAAACACAACATGATTTGAGAAAAGGGTTCGCGACTTAAAGCTGTCTTGAGTGATTTTATAATGCACCTCTGTGAAAAAAGCAGTGACATTGCACATGATGTATTATCAGGACATTGTCCCCAAAACTGCACAGCCATCCTCAAGGTAGGTGCCACGTTAAGTAGTTTTTTCATTTTTATTTAAGAAAAATAAAGCTGCAGCAATCTTCACCTGTCATGAATTAACCTTCTTGATTAGCATGTAAGACAGGCATGTGAACTGGAGCCCAGCTTTGTGTCAGGTTGAGGAATTTGGCATGCCGTAAACCCCCAGAATTGTGATCCTTGTGGGACTGGGCTCCAACCAGTCAAACATCCTATCAATCAGGAGGACCCCTGCATGGTGTGGCATTAACTTTTACAATTCAGACTAGTGTGGGACTCTGCTATACTCAATCCATCAGTCAAGTCTGTCTGCACAGTTCCTCCACAGGGGATATATCAACCTTTAGAATGGTGGTCATTGACAAGCTGAGTTGTGATCAATCAATCAGTCTCCTATCATGCTGCACAACGGCTGCAGGATAATACAGGCTAGACTGTCCCATAATAAAAAAAAAAAGGTAAAAGAACCTTAAAAAACCCAATCTACCTATTCTTGATGTATCAGCCCCAATGACTTCCTCCCCTACTTTTCTGTCAATTACTTTGCGCTATCTTCCCAAACTCAATTCTAATGAACGTTTTTAATTATGAGAGAACATTTGGAGGAGCATGGCTTTTTGGTTCAAAAAACCCACATTTGGTTCAAACTTTCTAGGGGATGAGCCAAAGTACCATAAGTAGCTGTGTTTTTATAACTTTTAGGAGCAACGCTTTAGTGGCATAGCTGATACACTGATAGCTGACTGCAGGTAGGAAAGTTAAGTGTCCGTAGATTTGGTGAAACACTTAAAGGGATTCAGAAAAAACAAACCTTGCTGCTTATCCCTCATCCCATATTAATGTGAGTTAGTCAGCTGTATGGAAGAAGAAATGTTCTGGGGCAGCGGTTTCTTATTGTCCAGATCAGGTCTAGAGCAAACTGGGACACATTACTGGCCTGGACTGAAAGTTTTCCTTTCTGTTGCTGTCTTAAGCCGTTGTACACCCAGTGACCTTGGCCAAACAACTCTCTCTCTCCTGCTACCGTTTCTCCTTGGAGATAGCAATACTGGTCTCTGTTATGCCTGACTCTGAGATCTGCTAGTAAAAGGTAGTCAAGAACTTGGAGGATTTAATTGAAAATTTTACATTTTTTTATATTAAGTTTTACAGCAGTTAGAACCTTTGTCTAAGTCTATGATTGCTTTATGTTTTCTATAGGAGGAAATTCCCTGACCTGCTTCCTTGTAGAAAACACTGGAGCCCAGTGAGCCCAACCCTACAAATACTTAAATGCCGGTGAGGAAATTTGCTAATTTATAAGCCGGCATCTTACTTGGCAGGGGTGGAAAGCTCTGAAGTCTCTGTGCCAGGGAAGCAAGTAGTGCTAATGAGAAAAGGCAGGCAGATTTGTGTGAGGCCTGAGGCATCCCTAAAACAAGCATGCAGTGGATTTCCAGATCTCAGCATGATGAGGAAAGGGAATCATTGCTCAGACAGTCCATGAGGAGGCAACTAAAGTGGAGGGGAAGAATGAAACCTTACCTTATCTAGTGAAAGCTTTCTATGTAAAACACAGACCTCTGTGTCAGTGTGAGAAGAAGTCTTGAAAAAAAATGAAATTGCATTAGATTCACTAGCTCTTTTCCCTTCCTCTGTATCCTGCCCAAAATACTCTTCTGCTTTAATTTTGGTTTTGTGTTGTTTTTCGTGATGCTAAAGCATTACTTGAACACAGATGTAAAACATCAGTACAGTACTGGCAGGCGTGGACCACACAGACATGCAGTTCCTTTCAAAATGCAAACCAGAGGAAACAATCTGCCTTTAAAATTAAACTTCCTCTTTAATTTCATTAAAAACGTGTGCTGCTTCTAGGGAATGGCAGAGGGTGACTTAAAACATGGCATTATCCCTTGAAAACTGGCAGGCAGTGAATGTACTCCGGAGGAAAGAAAAACGGTGATGTGAAAGAAAGGTTGGGAAAGGGAAGCGGATCTCCTGCAGTGGTTGCCATTTTTCTACTCCTGTCTGCTTTGCTGTGCTCTGCAGACACACAATAATAACCCCAGTGGGCCTGGGGATCAAATGACGTGTTGCTGAAGGATTAGGAGCAATTCTATCCCCCTGGCATGGGCTTAGGAATTTTCATTAAAATGACCTTGGGTGTGGTGAGAAAGGAATTTGGGCTGCATGGATGGAGAGCTACATATCCTACCTGGGGAACAACAAAAGGGCCTCTGCAAGATGCGCTTCCCTGGGCCCCAAGCAGAGCTGTCATGCTTTTTTTCCCCTCAGTGCAGTTGTTCATGGATTAGCTTGGAGATGCGCTGAGTGTCAGAATTAAAAGGCATCTTTCCAGGGGATGGAAGGGGGAGGTGGGAGGATGGAGGGGAGGAGCAGGCAAGAGGGCTTGTTTCCTAGAATTGCTTAAAAATAAATACTTAGAAACAAATATGTGTTTGGTTGTGAGTGGAATTGCATTTAATTAACAAGGGAGCATTGTGCCTAAGTGCTGCGGCAGTAGAAAATGGAAATTAGTGCTAGATTGCACAACTCCATCTTGTTCATCTACATAAGCAGCCTTTACACATTTTGGTGAGTTTATTGTGTCTGTGTTTGCCTGAGCAAAAGTTTTTAGTCCTGGTCTAGGAGCCCTGGTGAATGTCTTCTTACAGATTGACTGTATGTATTCAGGCATGCAACATCTTGCACCTTACAGTAGTACTCTTTAATTCATGCTGGCTAAATGCAATTGTTTCTGAGGAAGCAATTACCTCATAACTGTAATGCAGTTACCTGTGAAATATGTCATAACATCTTCAACTGGTAGCAATGTTCCAGAAGAGATGGGTTTATCAGAATAAATAAAAACCATGAGGTTAGCAACAGAGCAAAAGCATTAAAATAAGCAGAGTGGTTAAATACCTGTGCTTAAGTATATAAGGTGTGTGATTGAATGGTTCCGTGCTTGTATACACAGTCTTGACAAATTTCATCACCTCCTGGAGAAATGTCCCTCCTTACCTTGTATTAAAGGTAAATTAAAATAAATGGTGGGAGCAGATGTCATCCTTTTAGGGCCAGTCTTTGTCCTCAAATTCATTTTCTGTGTCACTGTCTTATTTAAGCATCCTCAAGTTTTGCATCTCAAGCTGTTAAACCTGCTAGTCAGTCTCTTAAATGCACAAGGCAGTGACCTAGAGGCTTTTCTCAAAATACCAGTGGAGGGGACAGAAGAAGGAAAGGTGGTGAAACTCACTGACCAAGCAGTGGGCTGAGTTAGTCTCCTCCCTATCAGGCTATCCATGTAATGAGCACGTAATACTAAAGCAGACATTCTTGGATGTAACAAAAAGTGTTAAGGAGCAAGCACTGAAAAAGGTGTGTTATTTGTAGTTCACTGTTGTCTGGTTTGAGAGGCTTGTTTTGAGCTGGAACTGGAAGTGACTTTGGAGGTTCAAATTCATTCTGGAAGATGTTAGGGAACTCCTGATGTCCAAAGATATGATGGTCAACACCTGACAATTAGGTGAACCTGAGCTATGTCACAGGTGCACCTGTTCCCAACTGTGTTCCCTACTGATCTTCATTGGACTTCGCAGCCTGACTTCAGACTTAACCTGTAACCTCATCTTTTTTCCTGGTCACTGGGCTGTAGGTGGATCTTCTCAGTCACCACACTGGCCCTGCTTGGCTCCTGTTTTTTCTAGCTCTGGTTGTAGAGAGTTAGTGTGGGGAAGGAGCAGGATCCTAGGAAGTTGGCTTCAATGGGGTTCCTTGTACCCCAGGCAGAGGGTCCCAGGTGAGGCTGGTCAGGGCAACTAAGGCCTATTGATGCCCTCAGGATGGGGAACCTAAAGATCTCTGGCTTCATCAGGAGAGTGAAGTGGGTTGTGTGTCAATTTGTTCAGCACTGGCTTTTTGTGAGATATTACACAGCTGCCCTGTTGGGATAACAGATATCTCATCTTTGCTAATGTCTTAAGAGAGGAAAGTCATTGTTAGCTTGTACTGTCCTGTCAGTGGACTTGAGAAAACTCAGGGAGAGCTGTGGGCCACGGTTTCTTGCAGTTTACTGGGACAGAGAAAAATCCATACCTTTGGGCCATGACTGGAACACTTTTGAACCTAATGGACAGTTAAAAGCCTGTTAGTCCTCCTTCCTTTGATTGTCTCCCTCTAGAGAAGATCAGTTTGGGCTTGGCCTGGCCAAGTGCTATCTACTGGAAGAAGACACAGCCCAGGGATAGACTTCCTTGGATCAGAGGAAAGGCTGAGAATTTTGCAGCAGGTGCTGTGTGGCCGACCACCCAGACTTTGTAAACCAGAAGCCGATTGAGTGTGAAGCCCTGTCATGTCCCCAGAGGGTGCCCTGGGTGGGATTGCCATGATAGCAACAAAAGATTATCTGTTCCAGGCCTCTCCTTCCTGAGCCTGCAGAAACACAATCCATTACTTCAGACTGAGAGAGTTTATTTCAGCCTGATTACATTACAAGAACATCCTGGAGTGAGTTCATGCACGAGCAGCAGAAACCTGTCAGGTTTGAGAAAGTGTTTGTCAGCATGACTGGCCTATTCCCCTCAGCTAAGTACCTGGAGGCAGAAGGCACCGTGGTTAACAGGGGGAGGCCTGGAAATATTAATCAAACCTCTAATCTTCTACAAAGACATGTGTAGGCTCTGCTGCTGAAGACGGTTATTCTAGGCACCTTATTCTGATCTCTTGGCTCTATCTTAAGTGGTTCTGGTAGGAAAAGAGGAATGTGAATGTGACCAAGCTCAGTAAGGGGTTTTCATGAAAATAGGTTGAGTGACTTTTCTCTTGCGGAAGACCCATGTATGGCATTTCCATAAATCTCTGGAGATTCCTCTTCAAGAGATTGATGGGGACCAGATTTGTAGAGCTGAGGACAGTAGGACCTGTTTTGCATTTTCTTCATCCTGTACCTACAGACAATTTGGACCAAGTTAAAGAAGGAACTTTTCTTGTTGATGTGCATAGAAAATCTCTGCATGTCTCCACCTCCATTGTAGGAAGACTTCTCAGTATCTTGGGAAATATTTTTAGTTAATTCTTTTAAAAGAACCTTCAGTCCACCTGTCATGGGATTCTGTGGAGATGGAAACCTGAATCTTTCCTTCCAGAAACAGACCTGAGGTGTCTGAAAGCAAAGGGAACATCTGAATTGGTGCTGGGGCTCCCTATTCTCTCTCCTCCATGAGGTTGAATGATAATCAGAAACTCTGAAATATCTTGTCATTCTCATTGAGTGAGGAAAGGCAGAATGTGATACTTTATAGTGCCAATCTGTCAACAATCATTGTTGCTAAAAGTTTTTGCTTGAGGTATGCAAGTTGATATGCTTATTTCCATTTGCAGGAGGAGTGATTTGAAGCAGACAGAGGTTCATCTCTCACATTAGCCAAGTCATATTAGCACCGGCCAAAATGTTCAATAGAGTTTGTTTGCTTGCTGTCACTATGCATAGCTAAAAGCATTGGTATGCACTGCTTCTGCCTGCCTATTATGGGTTATCTTGGGTGGCCTGTCCAACCTAGTGGTGACACTGCTGTGGCAATGAAATTGCTAGGGAAGGGGTCTCTAGAGAGCTGAGCTGTGACATCTTAAGTGTCTAGTAATGTGCCTGGCCCAGGTTTTCCTAAGTTGACAAGTGTGTTCTCTATGTTCAGGGAGTACAGCAGAGGTGGCTAACTAGACAATTTTGACCATATGAGAATGTCCTGAATCTGAAAAAGCTGCCTGCTAAACATGAAAGGGAGGTTCTGGACATTCAGACCTGTGCATTATTCTTCCCCTCTGGTCCGGCCTGCATGACGACAGCACTAGAAATCTTCTCATTCAGAATTCAGAAACTGAACTGGCCAGAGCACTGAAAGGGTCTTAAAAAGATCTTGTAAGAGAATATGGGAGAGGTTACACAGATCTGGGCGTCTTTTCTGTCTTTAATTTTGAGTTTTGCATGTATGAAGACTTTCATGTTGTACCAATGCATGCAAATGAGGGCTATAATGGAAATCCTGACTTTTCCATTGTCATTTTCCTTTTGTCTATGTTTGTGATATTTCACCATACAGTCAGTGCTGTCTCTGACTGCTGTTTCTTCCCTTGGAACATGTACAACATGGCTAGCAGGTTTCAAAACAAACAGAAGAGCTTTATTAGAGCAGCTTCACCAGAAGAGTGAAAAAAAGTCTTGAATTAGACTTCCAGTGCCTGCAGAGATCTGCTGTCCGTGGAATACCTTTGCAGTGTGTGCTAAACGGTCACTCAAAGTCAGCATGAAAAAATGATTTCTGAAGCTGTTGGACAAATAAGGAAATTCATTCTGAGCAGGCTCTAAATTGGTTTGGAACATATGTTTGCACTGAACAGCCAAAGTACATAATCAGGTTTAGCAAAACAAAGCCTGATACCAAACTTGCCAGGAAAAATTGTTTTGTCATTTTGAAATCTGCTCGGTTTTTAAGCAGACCTTCCCAGAACAGAAAACAATGTGTTTCATGCCCCACTTCATCTACCATTGCTGTATTTTTCCTCTGAAGATTTGTAAGGAAGGGGAAGAATATATAATCCCTTTGTTAAAATGATAAAATTAAAAGCTTGCTCGTGCTGAACTGCCCTTTCAGTTGGGATTAAGATTTGTTACCCAAGTCTATATACCCTGTAAAACAACGACTAATCCAGATATTAATCACAGGAAATATTCTGGACCTTTTAAAAATAAACCATGACATTCTATGAAGAATACATAATTGAGAATATCCTGGACAGGTTGAAAATTAGCCCAGTGGATTGGTTGCATAATGATCAGCTGGGTAAGCCAAGGGGAAAGAAAAGAGCACATGGGGCGAACAATGCAGCGGCTTTGTGCTATTGTCTGCCTTTTCCTGTCCTCGAGTTCAGCTCGGTACAAACATTGCCATTCCAAACCAAATTATATTAACAGGAGGTGTCTGTACCCCTGATCAACCTCGCTTCCCTGCTCTCCGTTTTTTCCGACCACGGTTCCTACTTTTCCCCCCCTGCTCTTTGCCATTTCCAGACAGGGTTTCCCAGCCCTACTCTGTTGCCCAGAGCAACTTCTGCAGCAGTTGGGTTGTGACTGATCCCTTTCTTCAGGCAATATATGTCAATGTCCCCCCTTCCCTGCCAAAGGCCAGTTACTCATGTCAAGGTCAAACTGTGGACAGTCATTCTGTGTCTGCCCAAGTTAATCCAAACCAAACATACCATGTATAAGTAGCTTATCTCCCAAAATAAATAGATGATAATTAGCATAAGCCACCGCACCCACTCCTTTTCCATTCCTCTCTGAAAAATCCCTCCACCTGAGTAAATCAGGATGCTTTGTCTGACCCATTCTTATGTTGAAAAGAAAGCAAGCAAGCTCTGGCTCCAACTGGCATTGCATTTACTACCTGGCTTTCCCTCACCAAGCAAGTCTCATAGATGCAGAAAAGGAGATGCATGCAAATGTGCTTGTAAAGAGGAGGTGACATTATGTCAGGAATTCATCAAAACCTATTGTTTGCAGCAGATCTACCCCCAGCTCTGGGTCTATCATTATCAGTTGTGCTGATGTTTCACTGGTAGTCGAGGTGGGCGTCACTCCTCAGGCCTCAAGGTCTCATTGATGTCTTTCAAAGACAGCAAGCTCAAGCAGACCTAGCTGTGCAAGGAGACTGAGGCACCTGGAGTTACAGTATGAATATGAGTCAGAGACCTATTAAAATTCCATATTTTGTCTGTGGGACCTGCCCTGTGCCAGCTTGCTGCCTGATGGGCTAAGCCTTCATGCTGTGGCACCACGGGACTCTGTAGTGAAAACAGGGTGTCCCTCCCTGGTGCCACAGGAAACATAGGTAGCAATTCTGAGAGGAGAGATAAGAGTGAATGCTAGTGCTATCAGGAGGGTACGTGAAGATGTGTAATTTCGAAGGAAAAGCATGAACAGGTAATGGTAGAGGAAGTGATGGATCTGAACTGCTCTGCTTACCCAACATAGGCACTGGTGATTGATGGTCAGTTGTTTACTTCCATGGAATCAGTTGCTGGTGTAAAAAAAAAATTAATATGTTTTTTTTTGGTGAAATATCCTGAGTTTACTTTTGAAGAAAAAATGCCTGATGCTGGTTACTGAAGCTTGGCTGGCAATGGGGTAGGCAGGTAGGATTCTGCTGTGCTGACAGAGAAGAAAACATTTTCAAATTGTCTAAACTTTATTATTTTGACTTTAAATAGCCTATAAAAAGAAAGAAACACAGGAAATAATACCAGTTTTTGTGTTCAGTGTTGTAGAGATAACATATTAATAATTTATTAGATAATTAGTGTTACATATAACATGAGCAAATTCTGTTTACTACACAGGGTTTCCTCTCTTATTTAAGCTTGTGTAGCTCCTTTAACTCCTTCCTGCGGGAAGGGAGCTGAGCATCCACATCTTGGTTACGGTTATCATCTAAGGTATAATTTCTATTTAGATTATTCCTGTTTTAGTTTAGGTTTGTGCTTCTGTCACTCAGTGCCTACAAACCAAAACATAATTATCATTCTTAAAAAAAAGGAGAAGAAATACTTCAGGCTGAGCATATTCTATAGGTTTCATGCATTAGAGGATACACTATGTAATTAAAGGGTTAGACCTTGGACAGACAGGCTCTGCCATGGGCCCCTAGTCCAGGGTTTTCCAGAGGGAAAAGTGAAGCACATGGTAACCATGACCCATTTCGGCCAAGTGCCCTGTTCATGCACGGTCCTTTGCACGTACCAGAAACCCCAACTGCTGTACAATATCGAAATGTTTCTGTTTCAGTGGTGCTCTCGTGCTTAATATCACAAATTTCAGTTTAATGACACCATTTGCAAGTAGGGAAAGACACATATGTTTTGCATGTCGTTCTAGCACAAGTGGCCCAAAATGCAGTTTTGAAAGCTGTGTTTGTACAATCTGGGGAGTTGTCTTTGCCATAGCAGCCCAGGAGCAAAGCAGAGGTGGCATGAAACCTCTTGTGTGTGGGGGTTGGATTTGCTTTGAGTAATTTCCATCAATGTCTGCACATCCTTTCTCAGCTTCTGAGGCTCAACCCAGGTGTGCTCAAATGCTCCTGAAACTTGGCAAAAGCTTCTGCAAAGCTGGTGAGAGCTCTTGGGTTGGGGGCAGGGAGGGAAGGAGGCGATGGGGAAGTTTCACCTGGTTTCAAGTTTCAGGACAAAACTTCTGCATGAATAACACTTTCCAGCTTCAAGAGCCCTGTGACAACATTGCAACCAGGAATCCAAAATATTGGGTTTGCATGCAAGACAGGAGCTGTCAGGCAGAAGAATGGGATTTTAAGGCAGAATTGAAGAGTAGGATAGTGTACTTGTCACTGTACAGGATGTACTTACTGGAAGTCTGTGGGAAACATAGTTTTGTTAATCACCCAGATTTGGCCACCTTTTTCTCTCGTGGCAGGGGAGGGGAGGCAGGCTTTGGCGGCAGTGGGGTGGCAGTTGTTTCCACTGTGTTTCCGAGAGAAGAGAGTCATCTGGCACATTGCTCGCAGCCAAGCTCAGGTCTGCCTTTCCCTGAACGCGCAGCTGGCTGCAGCTGGCCACTGGCAGCCTGAGAACTGGCTGCTCCCCCAAGGTGGTTTAGGAGACGCTCCCGAGTGGTGCCTTGCTGCTTGCAGGCTACCTGCCAAATTCAGCTCTCATGGCAGAGGGTTAACCTTGTAAAGGAATTACATTGATCGTTGGGTGTAGCTAAAATGTGCCCTCGGTTGAAAAGTCATACATTAATTAAGTTGATGACCTGTTTAGCTTGTAACCTCAGCAGCAGAGTCTCAACCTCTCTGTGGTCAAATAGATTTACCTAATGTAATGAAAGGCCATACCCTTTCCATTTCCTTCTTTCAAAGCCTTCTCACCACAAACTCTCCTGGTGAGGCTACTTATCAGTGACAGCACATTTTTCATTACTAGTGGAGTATGTGTTAAAATGAAATTTTGAAATACTTTTTCAAATATCACACAGAGCACACTGAGTATTGACTGGCCAGCAATCAATCCATCAATCAGTTATCTTTCAAGAATACTTTTAAATTTTGTTTTCTTTCTTTTTTATTTTTTCTTGAATTCTATTTGAGACAACACTCCTTATTCAAGGCAGGCTTGTAGAAAAAAAAAAGCAGAGAACTGATTTCCTTTTTTCTTTTTGTTCCAAGTTGAAATATGAATCTTTTCACTGACTCATTAAAAAAACAAAAATTTTAGTTTTGTGGGTCTGAAGTAATTAGTTTCGTTCTGCAGTTCTTCCTGAACTAAAAAGACTAACATACACATATGTAAAAATAAATCTTATAATATAGTTGTGCTTGCTAATATCACGACACACTATGATAGCGAGGTCTTTATTTCTTATATTCAATGTATGTTGGTAAACAAAATATGAATTTGGCTCACCCACCTCTGTTCAAAATGATCCCACACAACTCTCTGACAATATAGGTTATAATGCTGCTTCAAGTTAATGATAATATTTTTATTTTGCATTTGATTTCATACTAGTGTGTACTGATATAAGTCCATTTAGTTTCATTAAATTTTCCAACAGAGTTATTAAGTAAAGAACCTGTATGTTGGGGTTTGGTTTTGGTTTGGTTGTTTGTCTTGTTTTGTCTCGCTTGGGCTTTTGGTGGTTTTTTGCTTGTTTGGTTTGTTTTTTGTGATTGCAGCAATGATTCTAGGATCTGCCCAGTGGCTGAGATGACTAAAGTTCATGTGCTTAATGTTTTCTGTAACAAGGAGGAAGTGTCAAATGGAAAGCAGAAAGATGTAGGAATAGCTGTTTGTAGATGGTAGGATAAGAAATCTCAGGAAAGGCTTAGAAGAAGAACAATTGTGGAAAGCATTTATTAAGATGGAAGATTTTCACTTAACACTTATATAACACGTTCTATTATATATTCCATTGATCTTACAACACAAGACATGCTGGTGATACTTGAATTTGAATCTCAAGAAAATTCAGTGACAAAGACCTTACTGAATTAATGCAATCTCTGTAATTGCAGGGCTAAAATCTTCAAAGATTTTTATTTTAGCTATGGTTATTACTGTTCACTCACTTGTAATTGACTTAATAGAATAACATGAGTGTCCTTCTGTTGAGAATACTACTGTTTCAAGAAGGATATAATAGAGTAATAGAGTAATTGCTAGCATAGTACAGACCTCAGGTCTTTGTAGCCCAATATGCTGTTTCCAGCAGCTGCCAATAGTGATGTCTAGGAAAGACTATGGCCAGGATGACGATCTAGTGATATGTCCTGGGACGGTTTTTGTACTTTTATGTTTAGTGATCCTGAATAAATTTTAGAATACTTTCTAAGATGGCCATACTGGTTTAATCGTAATAATAATAATTCTTGTTAGCTTTCTAAGGCTAGATAGATCTGTAAATCTTAGTACAAGCTGAATTCTTCTCAGCTCACTAAGTCCTGGGGATTTAAGTCCTCTGAAATACAGAGGAGTCTTTCCTCATTTTTAAGTTTTGGAGCTTGATTAAATTTTTGCTTTTGAAGATCAGTGCATTAAACTGACACCAGAACTAGTATTCAGTAGAATAATTTAAAGCAGACAACGGAGAAGACGGCCAGCCACAGGATGTACCAGCTGGAATTTCTCACTGTCTACACAACTGGCAGACTCCCTGCTGCATGAGAATTGCATGGATCACTGCTACCTCATAGGGGAGGAAAGGATAAAACAAACTGTGATGAGATAAAGCTCACATACATGCTGATGTCATCTGGCTATTCACACTTAATGAAGAGTCAGATCGGGCCTGAAGCCTTCACATTACTATGATTCAGTGAAACCTTCAGCTTTCAGTAAAGGAGGGAAGTCACAGAAACAGTGATTTAGCCAAAAGGTTTTTGTTGTGAAGATACATCGGGATGAAACCATGATTTATTTAAAAAACTTTTTTTTGTTTGTTCTAAGGGAAGAACAAAACTTTCCTGAATAGTTAGCCAGCCCTCTGGTTAGGGCACTGTACTTGAGAGAGAACCTGGCTTCAAGGCAATGCCTTTCTTACTAGAGAAGGTAGGGATGACATACAGTCTTGGGGTCATGCACTAAATACTGTGCTGAGGGTTTCCTAGATTGCCTCTCTTTCCTGCTGAAACATTCCATGCTGTGAAAGTAACTACATGCTGGGCATCTCTTTTATTCCATCCCAATTAAAATTCTTAGGAGTAATTTCCAGAAAGTTTTGGCAAATTTCTGATAGAAAAACCATATCACTGGAAACTCTTCCACTGCCTCTTTTCTGGAGCAAAACTGGGATGGCCTAACCATGCTGCAGCATTTGGTTTTGTCTCCTTGTAGCCATTTTTGGTTCTCTGATTTGTTTCGTGTTGTTAACAGGCCGGTGTTTCTGATGCTTAACACATACAATTACTGCTCTGTTAAAAAATAAAGCATGCCATGGAAGCTGAAACCAGAGACCAGAGACTAAGAGTGAAAACAGCTGAGAGCAGCAGGGAAGGGGAAGGAAGCAGCAGGACAGGCACTAGTGCTTTGTGGTGCCGAGGAGCAGAGCACTCCTCACTTGTCATCATTTCCTGGGAGTGAAATAGTAGCAAAAGCAATCTGTTGTTTTGTAAGTTGCTATAAGTATCTTAAAAATCTTCCCAAGTGGGGACAAAGAAGAAGGATGGAAAATAATCCAGAATCTATTTCTGATTGCTTTCTGACTGTCCCTGCTCTGTGGTGTGTTGAAAAGGTCTGGAGCAGAGTATTCTATTGTTGCAGAGCAGGAGTCACAGTGGGAGGATGACTTTCAACAAGATACCAGGCCACTGTTTTATGTGTACTATCTGAATTTACACATCAGCACAAGTGGGGACACAACAAAGGAAAAGGATGGTGAGAGGTTCAATGAAGTCTTCTTGAGCACTTTGAGCTCCTAAATGATATGTTGTTAAGCAGGAAACAAAGGTAGAGCACCCAGGTAGAAAAGGCACCCGTAGAAACACAAGTAAGGAAAAGTTTTTTCTTCCACAGTGTAAAAGGATACACTGGTTCATGTGGTTATGCCCTGACTTTGGTTGTCTAGCTAGAGTGATGTACATAAACTGAATAACATTGGTTTTTTGTTTTGTTTTCTTTTTAAACAATACATTCAGAAAGTGTTCTGAGTTTATGACAGGGTGGCCTCCATTTTGCCTGTTGCATTCATCATTAGCTGCAAAATTTGTATGTTTCTGTGTCTTGTTTAAATGTAATGGGGCCATTTGCTGGACCTACTTAATGGGGAAAACCTGTGATATGTTAAGTTCCAATGGTGTCTATATTTGTGAAGGAAATTCAGACTTGCTGTGTATAGGGGATTATTCTCAGTAGTTTGTAGATTACTGTGTTAGCAAATGGTGGCAGACCTGGAATGGGAAAGTGTTCATACTGAGGGCCTGAAGCCTGTGCTAATACTGTATTTTGTCTGGATCCAAGGACTGAACACCTGCTAATGGTAGGAGTGCGTTAGATACATTTCTGGAGTGAATTTTACTGTATGCATTGTACTGTATAACTTTGATATATGTGACAAAGGTAATGCAGGTACAATCAGAGAAACTAGATTGAAATGGAGTAGATCTCCCCCACCCCCACACTGAAATTTCATGGTTGAAGTAGAATAATAATAAAGGTAATGGCAAAAATCTATACACAAGTTGCACTTACTGTTCTTGTAGCACTGAAATGATGAACTCAGTCCTACAGACATTGCAAAGAAAGATTATATCCTATTTATGAAAGTATTTAGCTCACACCAGATTTGATGGTTTTTAAACTTGGCTGTATTAAGGCTTAAACGTGGTGTTCTTCTACTGGCCTGTAATGTAGTGTGAAAGCATTAAGTAACACACACTGAAATGCTGAAAGTGCCTGTGCGGTATGTAACTCTCCAAAGCAATATTCCAGTTTCTGAGAATCTGGTCTCAGTGTAACTGTGGAAACAGCAGCCCAGGATGGATCATTTTAATCTTACATCTTAATGTGAATAAAATGCATTTATACTCAAGGGATCAGAGCTACCATAGAGGAGAGGATGTAATGGAATCTATATATGCAGTAAAGGCATTACATTCCTGCTCTTTGTGAAAATTCCATTGTAATTATTCAGCAATACCCAGTACCTGAACAAAGAAAGAAAAGTAGAACTGTTGACAGTATAAGATAGTCTTCTATGTAAATTTTATCATCCTGAGGCTGAGTGGGAGCAGATGTTCCTGATCATGCAAGCTGGTTTCCCGCTGGATGAGAAATCAGTGATGTGGAGTCTGGATATGTTCTTAGTTTACTTAAGACTGCATTCGGTAGTTGTGGGACAGGGATGGTCAAAGAGGATAAAAGAAGTTCTCCCTCATCCTTGTTTCCTTTCCTAGACTGCTAGAACAGCAATGCCAATAAGTTTATTTATAAATTACTTTATTTCAACAGTCATTTCTAGTCAGAGATACTTAAGCAGAAAACTGACCTCCTTGTTAACTTGCCACAGTTCCCACAAGAAAAACAGCAAGTTAAACCTAAAAAATATTAGCATTTCTTTGAAAGATTGAACAGGGCTTGCCAGCTAAAAAAAAGTAGGCATACAGTAACATATAATGGCATCCCTTAACTCTCACCATAGTGATACTGAAATTGAGGATGTAAATTACAACATAGAGGGTGCAAGATATAGCATGCAATGCATTGGGGTAGTGCCAAATAGCTAATGAATTATAATTCACCTGTTTTTAATGGTTCAGTCACTCCTTCTTTTAATCAGTTCATCTCCTCTGAGTAATGACACAGTCCGGTTGTTGTTCTAATGTAGATTATAAGTAATCCTCTAAAACAACTTTTCTGTACCTGCTCTCTCCGTCTTTCTAAACATAGGAGATTATGAACCATAACTCACATTGATAAGTAGAAAAAGCACATCATCTATTTAATGGCTGAAGTTGTACATATATATCTAACTTCACTGCTTTTATATTCCTCTGATACATAAGAAAATGAATTTGGGAATCTAAGCCTGAAATACTTTGCAGAAAAATGCCATAATCTCAAAGCAGAAGTTAAATTTACAGTGTGAGAAGCTATGTCTGTGATTTCCTTTGCTGCTTCTAATGCAAGCCCTGTATTTCTGGGANTCTTCTCCCTCTCCCTTTCCTTTCCCTCTCCTCAATATCAACTGGAAAAGTCCAGTTGACTTCAGCAGAACCAGAATTTCTCAACAGTTTTCAGGCAAACCAGGATGACGTGCTTCTTCCAAAGTCCAGTTGCTTTGAGTACTGGAGGCCCTATTTCTCTTTGATCTGAAAGTGGCTTGGGGAATCTGGTGCATAATAGCTAGATCCTTGAAAGCTAAAAGCTGTTGCCTGATTTAGTGTTGCAACATTTAACCTTTCCAAGATGCCTTGTGGAATTTTTTGTTGGGAGATGCCTACCCTTGCACTTGGTGCAGCACACAGGTTTGTTATCCTTCTACCAGGAATACTGCATAGGGCAGAGGGGGCTAATGTGGTGCACCCCACTGATGGACCCAAAATAAACACCTGGACCATCTAGTACGTCAAGATACCTTATGTCAAGACTCCTAAGTGGCAGCACAAGTTCACACAAACACAAAATGTACTCAGGTAAAAGTTTTTTCAATTATAAAGTAGAATAGTCCAGGAAAAAACACTCTTGCTTTTAAAATACAAACAAATAAAAAACCCTGGCATGTGAAAAATGTCATGACAGAGTCATCTTTTTGGAAAGCTGGTGATCCAGGACAGCTGTGTTTCCCAGCACCAGACAAGAGATCAGTTGGTAGTGTGATGGCTCTCACGTGTTGGAATATGACGTCAGATCGCAGATGGCAAAAAGCAAGTACTTATCTCTAATGATAACTCCTATTTTCATTATTTGCTATGACTTTTGCTCATTTATTTTAATTTTATCTGGTGGTGTTTGGCTGTCTCTTTTCTTTCTGAAGTACTAAATCATAACGAGAAGCTCTGGTAAGAGTCATAGAGTATGTCAGCTCAACTCACGCATATACTACTACTGGGAATAGCAATTTTGGAGGTACTGAAAAATAGGCACGTAATTAGGGAGAGAGGAAATGCTCATTTCTACAGAAGACTCAGTTTCTGTAATTAACTTCTGAAAAAACTGGAGCCCAACACTGTGCCTGGATTTATATAGTGTATTTGAAGTACTTACATTATAACTGAAGAATAAAAACTTTCGGTTTTCTAGCTTTCCTGAAGCTGGGTAATAGTTTTTTGTCCTGGTATATTGTTGTACAAGGTTTCATATTCGTCTTGATTTTCTCTTGCTTATTTTCTATAGATGCTACAGTATAAACTGACCTTTGTGAGAGGTAGATTGTACCACAAATTATTACAGTCAGAGACAGGGTATCAGTTTACATGATCCTCATGTGACAGTCAGATGACTCCCTCCAGAAGGTTTGCTGTATCCTGGACATTATTAATCCCAGGTTATTGCTGTGTATCAAAGACTTTTCAGTTGTTTTGCTGACATAATTAACTTTATCTGTGCAGTAACCTTTTTTGTGAGTGAGTCGAAGAATCTTAGTCTAAGGGCATCACTGTTTGATGGGAGTATCCCCAAAAGAAGGAGTTATGCTCCTTCTTGGGCAGGCATGATTGAGGCAACGAAAAAAAAAAAAAAGAAGGTAGGCTTTATCTCACTGAAATTTACACTAGACCTCCCTTATATGCACTTATAAACCGTTGACCTGTCATGTGATCTCTTTCTTGCCCAAAATACCAACTATAAATCTCCTTCGAGTTCATGCTAAGTGGGTGCAGTCTTGTCAGTAGGGAAGCAGACTTTCCTTTATGTAAGAAATCTGTAGAGTATCTAGTCTTCCTGATACTTCTCTCCTGATCCAGAGGACGAGCAGAAGCCTCTAGAAGTTTGCTACCTATTGGGCATCAAGACTGAAAGAAAAATGTCTAACAAAAGTGTCATTATGTTTCTCCAGGACAGCAGGGCTGTGTGCATTCTTTGTAATTAAATGGGGTTGCACTAAAAGACTTGGCTCCCTTGGCTTTTCTTCCTCCTCCTGGAAACAGCCCATCTCATCTTGAATTTTGCCTCACTGCCTGGATGAAAAGAGTAACAATATGTGTATGAGTGTGATCAGTTTTGGCACTCCAATATGTAGAGGATCTTATTTGATATTTTCTCAGGTAGGCTGTTTTGTAGGGAATTTGCCTATTGATTTTTTTCCAAGTTGAAGTCACTTAAACATATTTGCTGGTATGTTGAGATGTGTTCGTAACTGGCCTGTGGTATGGGGAAAAGAGACATTCAAATGTCCTCTTTTTCCAGAAGTGATACTGATAGAAACCTTGGCTTTAATTTGAACAGAGTCAAACTCATGCCTCTCATCCTCGCCTACAGGCAAAAAAGTCACTTTTCTTATTTGAACAACTAAGTTTCATACTCAAAAAAAAAAAAAAGAAAAGAAAAAAAAAAAAGTTGGGAAACCAAATTAATCTTTCGCTAAGTCTGTATTTTGCATAAGCATTCAGTAGGTTTTGGTTCTGTTCCTGTGAAGACTAGTATCAGATGATAAAATCTCCAAAGCTGGTGCCAAATTGCAACCCCCGGTCATCTGTAATGAAGCTCATAACCATCGGTCCCCCAGCTCAGGGAAAGACCTGTGTGTTGAATTAACGGCAGCTTTCTCGTATTGTGTGCTTCCTACTTTAGGGTAGTGTATCCAATTATCATCTGTTACCAAAAGCCAGGAAAACAGCAGGGTAGCGTGGTGAAAAGGCTGTATCCACAAAACCATATTGATCCCTGAACAAATTTGTCTAGAGTCCTCAAATACACATACACACATGTGTGCGCACATACAGAGAAATTCCTGTGGCTTTGCCACTGCTGCTATTTACGTGGTTTGGTCTGTGCCCCCTCAAAGCTTCATGCCTTCACGCAGGAGTTTTTCTCAAGCTGCCAGTGCAGGTGTTCCAGAAGATGCCTGCAATTCGAGTGGGGATTAGAAATGTGCTTCCTGATAGCTCTCCTGACAGCTGATGGATGGTTCTTTTATACCAAAAGTTTAAAAAACAAAAGGATTTTGCAGCGGGGTGGCTTGGAGTCAAAGAAAGCTAAACAAAGCTAAAAACTGAGTGTATGTATTGCAGCTCCATTATTTCAAAGGTTGAGATTTCTGCTTCAACCTGTTCTAAGGGAAAAGGCCACCATTATTGAAGCACTCTTTTATAATTCTTTGACATCTTTATATTTTGGGTTTCATGTGATTTACGAGAAAAAAAAAAGTCAAAACATGTATTGATGTGTTTACTGCTAGTGAAATTTAGTAACTCTGAGCAATGCTGAAAATCACTGAGTAATGTACTGTATTTTAAAAAAAGAGTACATCATGAAAGACATTTGTTTTCTGGCAGGCAATGGCCAGAAATGATCCCAATTTGATGTGATTCCATTCTGGGTAACAACCTTACTGTCCCAAGACTTTTGTTAAAACAGGTGGCATGTTTTCTGCTAAACAATGGAAGTAAAGAGAAATTTAATGAAGAAGGGACAGCAGAGCATTTATAGGCTATGGAAATGCTTAAAATGTTCTAACAAAAAACAAACAAAAAGAAGACTGTCCTCCTGTTGCACTTCTCTTGCATTTTCTCTACTGGTCTCTGCAGGCAGGTTTGGATGAGATGAGGTGTTTGATTTCAGCGGGATACTTGCAATGCTACCTGTGATGCAAAGTCGTTAGCGAGTCCTTTGTCCCTCAGTGAGGAGAAACAAATCCCTTGGGGTACACACGATGATTAGCCAATGCCTTGAGCCACTCTGGATTTGTAACTGGTCTTCAGACAAAATTGTAAGATGCTGAAATGCTTGTATATGCTTTCTATTGGTTTTCTTTGTGTCCTGGTTTGAAGTAAAACAGAACCAACCTTCTGTTCTGTAATTTTACTTTTTAGCTAGGCCTCTTTTTAACTCTCTGAAATTAACAGCATATTGTGGAGAAAACTACTCATTCTCAGTGTGATAAGACCAATGTTTGTACTTCATGCCAAGGAATGATATGCAGAGAGACTCTTGTTTATACTCATTGCTATAACAACCAAGGTCAGTCAATTTCATTATTTGCCCCATTGGAGGGTCAGAAACAGAAAAAGCGTAGAGGGGTCACAACTGTGGAAAGGAATGGACAAGACAGGTGACCCAAACCTGACCAACTGGGGTATTGCATCCCATCTGCCCAATGCTCAGTGTGAAAGCTGAGGGATCAAAGGGTCAACTCTCTTTCTTCCATGGCCGATGTCTGCTGAGTCCAGTGTAGAACTTCCCCAGTTGCATGCCAGTGATGTANTCTGGTTTTTGGTCAATTCAGACGAAGCCACGATGCTTTATTTTTCTGTTTGTGATTGAGGTGGAAAGCAAAAAGACCAAGATTATTGCTGTATTCTTCTCAAAAATGTGCCTTTTAAGCACATTTAGTAAGTAGGGGAACCATGCAAACAGCAACTGAACATCACATCTTTTGATGTTCTCCTGCTCTGATTGTGGACAAATGACTTGGCCTTCAGCAGTTCTGTGGTATGGGATGTCTCAGTCATTTTTCTGTTGTTCATCCGCTGTCCTTTCTTAGAACAAAAGGGAAGTATAGAAAATTTGGATGTATTATTCTGGTAGTGCTGTCACCACATGGTATGTGCAAAGCCAAGGCTTTAATTCTAATCTGAGTTACTTCCAGGGTAATCACAACTCTTGCAATGGTGTAATTTTACATACGGGCTATTTTCTGCAGGACAGTTCTGCTTAGGAAGCTTATGTAGGTGTATCAGTGATATTCATTGTGTAAGGGATAACTAGCAAAGTCTTCTGATGTTCTCAACTTCTGTAATGAAAATGCAGTACTTGACCTCCATATTTCTTGATGTAAAATTATTTTAAATTGCGATGGGTACTTGAATGCATAGGTAGAAGGAGCAGGAGGATATACTTCCTCCCTTCTTTTGCAAGGTATCTTCTCTGTAGATACAGAGAAGTGTGTTCTCAGCACGTTCGAAAAACATCTTAATGCAATCCTAAAATGCAAGCATAAATCAGTAGAAAGTAAGACCTATGCTCTTAGGAATTTCTAGACTTTATATTTGCAAAGTAACATCCTGGCCATTGACAACTTACAAAATCAAAACCACTCCTGATTTTTTCTCTTCCCGTGTCCATTAAAAAAAATCCCATTGTAAATAAGGATTTGGATTCATATAATAAGTAATTTTTCATGCAGCTGCTTACACAAAACTATGTAACAGAATCTGAAATTAATGTATAAAGTCAGGCTTTTCTATCACATCACAGTTGCACATAATTTTCTGGACAGAAAAGAGAATCTGAGTTCTGAAAAGTTATGTTCCCTAGTCCTGTAACTCTGTGGAACTAATAATTAATTAATAATTAATTAATTTTTTATGATATCTTTCACAAAGAAGGTGGCATCTGGGCTGATGTGGTGATTGGATTCTGGTGTGATGTACTTGGAAAGAAAAACTGACCTGATGAGGGCTGTATCCTTCAGTTCCTCTTTAAAGACCTTGCTCACTTTTTTCCTCTCTATTCAAAACAAGGTTTCATGTTGACTTGATACTAGTAAAATTTGGAGGGGGGAGGAGAGTAGGAGATGTATCACTGAGTAAAGGTCTACATCTTGTTGGCACTAATGCACATCCTTGGTTTGACTAACACACAATGTCAGTTCTTTGACTCTCCATGGATTTTGCCTTGAAAGATTGTTGTGCCATGACTATGTGAAATGCAAGTGTAATACAGCACAAATAGGAAATTAAGCTGAACTCCTTAGACCTCACCTGTAGTTCTTTCAGTAGACAAGTGAGTTTATTCATAGCATGCACTTGTTGCAGTAAGAGAAGAACAAAATGAATTTTGTTTCTTTATCTAAAACAACATTTTAGGATAAGAACTGCACAATCTCGTTCTGAATGTGATTACTGTAGCAGCTGGTCCTTTGTGGTTACAGCCTGCTGCTTCTCACATCTAAACCTGTTACTTCTTTAGTTGGGATCTGGAGGCCTTGTGATGGTGGGTTGAAAGCCCGAGGTTTGACCTCTATCTGAAGAGTTCATTGTCTGTGCATGTAAGTGGATTTTAATTTCTTTAGCTGGGAGCACAATAGGGTATGCATACTCAGGGCCAGATGTACTCTCCAGTTCTCTACTGTAGTATTTGGTTATGGATCAGTCTTGTAGTTTTTTCCTAAAGTTCTTTTGCTGGTTGAAATTATATTTAATTTCTCTTTGATTAGTGTTTTCATTACTGAACAGTAAAAACATTGGAGTTTTTTTTTTTTTTTTTTCATGCACAATTAAATAGAGAGTTAACTGTGAACTATAGTATAAGCAGCGAGCAGCCTTTCTGAGTGCTGGCTACAGTGATTGTGTTTTGGGATCTGTGTTGACTTATCTGTGACAGGAGCTGAGCCTGCACAGACACTTTTTTACCTTGATGTTTATTTGGTTTGCTTTGTTGTGTTCTGTGTGTTTCTTTTTGTCTTGTTTATTTCTGGGTGGGTTTTTTTTTCTTCTTTTTTTTTTTTTCTTTTTTTTTTTTTCTGGTGTCTGCAGACTCATCAAACCAAAAGTATCTTACTAACTCCAAAATGCCTACATGAAAGTGTTGGGTGTCTCTGGGGCTATGAGGTCTAGCTACAGGAACTAAAGTATTTTGCAAGGAGAATGCCACTGTTCTTTGCCTGTTGTTGCATTGCAGTTCATATTGTGTTTGGCTGCATGCCAAACCCACAAACTCCCTCTATCCCTGGTAACTGAGAAGATTACTTGCTTATAATGCTGTGAAATAAGTGCTGTACCATTGTGAGCATATGTACGAGAAGCCTTTAGGTTTGATACTCTTTATGTAGAGTGTCTGAACCTGTGTATAACTGAATGAATACTCTTATTCCTGACATAGGATCTAATTTTAAAACCTGATAAAAAGTTTATAATTTCTCTTTGCTATGTTTAGTTGATAAATTTTCGTAGAGATGTCTTTTTTTTTTTTTTTCAGCATAGCTTATTTCTTTTATCCAACCAGAACTTTGCTGTACTCCTTTAAATGTCCTGATTAGATCCAAAAGAGAAAGACCAGAGATGCTTTTCTAAAAGTGACATTTTGTGGTTGTTTTTTGTTTGTTTTTCTTTTCCTCTGTAAAAACATGATAGAGAAGCAGACTGTGATTTTTGCCCAATTTGTAGAGGAGGAGGACCATGAATTAAATATTATGTCCATTGAGTTAGTGGGTTGTTGAAAAGACCTCTGTGGCTGTGAGTGTGCAGCATGATTAACTATTCCTGTGCTTCTGAGCTGGGTGACATGTGTAGAGGATAGCTTCTGTCCAAGCTACTAATAAAGCTGAAATGCATAATCAAATTTCTGTTGGTCATTGCCCTCCTTTTTCCACTGATAATATCTGAAACAATAAAAAATATTACCTCTCCTCATCAGCCTTGCCCTTCTGTCATGAAATTGTCTTGGATCATAGAATCACAGAATGGTTAGAGTTGGAAGGCACCTTAAAGATCATTGAGTTCCAATCCCCCTGCCATGGGCGGGGACACCTCCCACTAGAGCAGGTTGCTCAATGCCCCATCCAGCCTGGCCTTGAACACTTCCAGGGGCAGCACATCCACAGCTTCTCTGGGCAACTGTATTTTGAATCTTTTCAGGTACTCTGTGATGGTTTGCTTTTCTGAGAGGACTTTAGATATGGCATACTGGAGGATGCTATTCCTGAGGAAAAAAAAATCATTTTCCCCTGTTTCTACTCGGGGCCAGTTGAAGTCCTTTCCAGTACCATGATGTGATGCTGAGGTATTAGATATCTCATAATCCCAGACCAAATACAGATGAGTTTGTTAAGGTCTGATCCTACTTGCTCTGTTGTAAAGAGGAATTTAATAATTTATTTCACCTGTTGCAAGACTGCATTAATAACTGTTGGGTTAATATTTTCCTCTTGAAATTATGCTGATTGTATGATTGAAAGACAGCAACATTGTGAGGAGGGGGACAGCACCAAAGGAAGAAATGACTAAACTAAATTTCAGTTGAACTGTCAGTAACAGTACATCATGCTCTGTCTGTTAAGAGAAGGAAAAGATGCACGTATACTAATGACTTTCTGTTATATCATCAAGGATATAAGAAGAATTCCCACAGGCTGATCTTGGGAGGATGATTTTTCTTTCATATTCCACAAAACCCTAGTTCCAAGAGAATAAAGCCAAAAAGCTTGGTTGGTTCCTTACTTAAGGCTAGCTGGTACGACCTAACTGATAAGACAGCCATAAAATACACCTTGGCCTTACAGAGACTTGTGTTTTGGGCTCAGCGCACTAATTACTGAGACAGGGTACAGGACTACATAATAGAGAGGATTAAGATGGAACATTATTTATGCTGTATTTAGAGAATCACTGTAGTAAAATGAAAGCTTTAAGTCAGTTTTGGTGGGGTGTGGATTTTCAGTAAGCCACTGAAAATTTTGGTTTATCACGTGACTTCCCCTTATTAAAGCTTCATGGTGCTTGGACAAACGTCAATTAGTAGACATCAAAAATGTTCTTATTTCTGTCCCCTGCAGATGGAGGAGGCCAAAAAGACACAATCCAACTGAAAACAGCTCGTATGCAGATTACAGCCAGCTAGCCAGCCAGTCAGTCAGTCAAACATTGCGGACAACATGATTTTGCTGATACAGATTCGTTGGAAATATTACATTTCTTCCTGAGACAGGAATGATTATAAAAGCAGATCTCAAGAGAGCAACTTACTGGAAACCGAAGCCATGCTGAAGAGTAAGTACTTTTACCTAAGGAAGTTTGTCTTTTGCAAATTGCAGGCAATTTGCAAACCTTGCTGCTGTGTTTATGTTGGGATTGCAGTGGATGTTCTTTTGCTGCTGCTGTAGATTTTTATATTTTCCAGGCCACATCATTTAAATATTCTTTTTTGAGCCTATAGTAGTTTACATCCCTGGATATTGTGTTTGCTAACAGCCATGCATGGGATAAAATGTCATGCAAATTTTACTCGCTTTATAAATCTCCTTCTTCTGAGAAAACCAGTAGATCACATGAAGAGATCTGTTGAGTTAGGTGTACAGCTAGATCAGTGTAAACAAGAATGTATGTATGCTAGGGGTAGTCTTGCCTAGTTTTGAGAATAGTCAATTAAATGAGACAAGTCATAGAAAAATTCACTACCAGAATTCACTTCAGCCTGCACTCAACCAAAACTTTCTGAGTTAAAGTAAACGGACATGAGAATTTGTCTCTTAGGAAACCCCGTGTCAGGAGGAGCTGGAATCTCTGTGAGGAGGTCCTGCTAAGCGTGTGCCTCTTGGCCTGGTGTCACTCTCTAGTCTTACTTTTTTTAAATGTCATACCCCAGGCAAGCTGAGAGGTGATCTTGATATACTTGACCTGTAGAGCAACAGTACACATTTTGTGTTGGTTTTATAACAAGGATTACCAAGCAATCGAGTAAGTCAGGAACAACAAAAAGAAAGATATATTTTAAAATCTTTAGCTAATTCATCGGGACTAACTCAACCAAGCTTCCTTGTACTTGGCCTGTCAGCTGCAGTGGAAGGAAAGAGACTCTTATGTTTGACTACTTTGTTTTGTTTAAGTGTATCTAATGGGAAAAACTGTGCTGTGTGACACTGGCTAGACTGGGGAAGTGAGTGTGAAGAAAGACATACAATGAAGGATCTCTAGTATATTGGGGAGACTTATGTCTTATGTCTTATGTCCCTTATGTCTGAGTGAAGCTGATGGAGGATTTGTCTTTGGGGTTGACTCATCTGTCAGCTTCAGATCCCTCAATTTACCTTGTCTAGTCAGTGTGGTGAAATGCAGGGTTTAATCAGAGGATGAAATTCTTGGGTTGGCAGAAAGAAATAAAGGACAGTGGGGCCACCTGCTCTGGCCGGGTGATCTCAGAACTGCTCTCAGGTATGTGGACAGATCCCAGGAACTGACGGAAAAAGATAATGTTTTTGAGTAGATGCTGGTATAAACGAATTAGAAGTGGTACCTGTTGTGCTATGAGGAGAACTTAAGATTTAAATGTTAGTCTTCTAAGCACTTTTTCCACTGACTCGCTGTTTTGCTTATGTATTATATGGCAGTATCATTTTTAGATACCGAATGAAAAGCATATGTAACAAAGCAGAAATGTTCTTCCACTCTCTGTAACCAAGGGTAACGTCCATATGAAAAATGGATTTTCCTGGAGTGGAACATGCTACTTTAATTATTACATGCAGTTTGGAATCACTACTTTTTTTTACAATTAGAAGTTTGGAAAGGCCTCTACAAATTCTTTCTACTCATACATTAAAGAGATATTTTTTTATCATACCCTCCAGCTCCCCCCTCCCTCCCCTCCCAGCATATCTAAATGCAAACTAGAAGATGAACACCAAAAAAAGCTTGGGAGTCATCATGGCAGAAGAAAAATTTTGCGTATTGGTATTATCTGAAATTCAGTAAGCATTTCTTAGATGAAGATTCAATATTGTCTTGGCCTTTAAAATCTGTGTAGACCATTGCTGAAAAAGAATCTTGTTGAGAGGGGAATGGCTGCCATGGTCAAAGTACTTTACAACTTCTCTGGCATTAAGGTTGAAACTCTATACCATATGGGCCTTATATAATTTTAAATTGATAGCTGTTTCCTGGTGTGAGGATTTTATTTATTGTCTTTATTATGTCATGGAGTACAGGCTGAATTCTGCCCTGCATTGTTTGCAAAAGTGGAGGGTAGTGGGGTCTATTATTTTACATGTTCTTGGGTGTGATTATTCTGAAATAGATTTGTTATCGCATTGCAAAATGACATAATCTAAGCAATGGGCAAAATTCTGGTCTTGTTGACAGTGGTGTAAATATAGGTGAATTCCCCTGAGACAAAGCTAAGTACATGGATTTCCCCTACATTTCTACTGTTGTTTTAAAGTGCTGAATCTGCCCCAGTGACATAATTGAAAAAGCCACTGATCACACAAGAAATCCCTTGCTATTTGATAAGGTTCTGCAAAGAATGTTTATCCTCGTGAATTCCATGTATTTTTAATACAACTTCTCTTTTGCTGAATTGATTAAGCTCTGTTGAAAATTCTTGAATGTGGAAGCAAATCAGCTGTGACTGTGGGAGGGATTGGCTGATAATTTAGTAAGAAAAAAAAAAGCGTGTCCATAGACTTCTAAAAAGAAGATTTCTAATAGCTCTAATTTTCAAAATAGGCTGGTTTTGAAGTTTGATAATATGTTCAGAGTGGAGCTATTCCTTTGCTTTAGGCTCTTCATGTAGTTTACTAGGGGTCAGGAAGTTAGCATGAAAGCAGGGGCAGTAGGTAAAATCCCTCTGAAATTACGGTTAAAACTCTCTCAATTAAGCAGAGTCAGGATTACAAACCATGTCAAATGCAGTAGAGAGACTAATATTACCTGTGGAGGATTTGTCTATCAATAAGGTGTAGCTGGTTTTCCACACTAAAAAGAGAATTGTACCTGATTTAGTGTACTGTCATTTCCTTTTTCTTAAAAAAAAAAAAAAAAAAGTGGTACGATAGTCTGCATTAATGTCACCAACCTTTACAGTAGTGTTACTGTCATGTTCTGGTTAATTTCTTAGACTGCCATAATATTTAGAAAAATTGCATATAAAGGTCTCCGTCTTGGTATGGCAAAACTGATCTGTTTATATTTATCCTCAGGAAAACTGGAAAAAGTCAATGACTGGTGCTGTACCAGTTCTGCACATATGTCTTTTGGTTTCTTTCTCCTGTGGTAATAATTGGAGGATTTCTGTATCCACAGGCATAAAAAAATGAACAATTAGTCCTTGGTTTTTAAGATTACATCAGCTCTGAAGCATGGCTGCTTCAGAGAACCAGATCAGTGTGGTTGATTCATGTTAATTATAGCAATTGCAAAACGTATCCTACCCTTGATGTTCTCTTGACAAATGCTTGTTAGACCTAGTGATCATTGAATGAAGGGAATCTTTTATTCAGTGACCTATGATTGTTATATCTTTGGTATGGGTTCAGAGTCACCTATTTCACTTTCTTTCCAGAGAGAATTCCATCTGGTTGAGTGATAAGAACCTTCCAGCTTGATGATCTGGTCCATTTTCTGTGCACAAAGGAAGAATATCTGGGAATAAACTAAGAAATATTATGTATCTGTTGCTTGCTGACTAAGCTTTTGCTGGCAAATTCAATATGTCAGCAATTTTTTCAGAAAATCTTGTCACTTTACAGTACTCATCTAAAGAAGCAGAAACTAAAAAAAACAGATAACAGACCAGCTGAATTGTTTTTGTCCTTCCTCTGAACCAGATATGCTAAGAAGGGAAGAGACAGTGGTGAAGGGTTGTTGACTGAGGAAATTCTCACACCAACATGTCAAGCATCACCTTTCCTGGTACACTTTATTTCCATTCACTCTCATGTCACTAATATTACTGAGTGTTTTAACCAAGTGTGTCTTTTACAAAACCCTTTCCTAATGCTAAAACTGAGGAGTCCTCTCTTAGCTCTTCTGCCTGTACCGTATCACTGGTTTGTGAACTGACTTTCAGGTATGACCTGATGTTGCCAAAGAAATTTTAAGTTGTGTCTGAGGCATAGTCCAAGAGACTGTTCAGTTGTCTGGTCACAGTGTATGGGTCAATGTTCAGGTTATAGACCCCAGCTGCAGAAACTCCAGTGTACACTTACGAATACAAAATCTGGAATTATGGTTTGTCTACCATTATGCGGTATACAATTTACAATGATGCCTGTGATTCAAGACAACATGCTGCTATGTTATTTTTTGTATGCTTGGATAGAACAAACTGTCTGTGTTTTCCAACACTGCATCTCAAATTATAATTTGCAATGACTTTGAATTAAAACTAAAATGTATTAAGTCTGCTTGGTGTTCAGGGATTATCCAAGGTGACGTGGGGTAGAGAATAGGCAACTTCAGCTGAGGAATGGCAGATTAATAAATAACAGATTCAGTTCATTTGTCCGAAAGAGTATTGTTTGCTCAGAGAATCACTAGCAGAGGAAAGAGGCAAGGATGGCTGGTAATATTCACTTACGTACATTTCCTTAGCACAAAATGAGCTTCAGCCATATTTGGATAAAGGGAAAGCAAAGGTGAATTAGAAAGTGGTAATGGTCATCCAGCAGAGAGTCTTCTGCTGCCCATTCTGAGCACAAACCCGGTGTAGTGTTAGAAGGCAGAGTTATTTGAGGTGATATTTAGCACAGTGATCAGTACAAGAATAAGGATAATTACATCTTTGCAGGTCCAGATTTCCATAAATGTGAGCAGATTAAATCTGTAGATATTGGTTATAAGATTTTAAATAAGGGAAGTTGAAATATTTTGTGGTATCAAATACAATGCTGTATTTCATTGGGTGATAATTCCACTTTCCTTCATTTAAAATGCATCTTGTGTAGATATATGTAAGTAGATAATGTTTGTTAGTTATACACTAAAGCAAAGCAGCTACAGCTCTCTAATTCAGAATCTGCATTCTGAGGTAGATAGAACTTCATTTTTCTTATATTTTTATGCTTAAGTCAGTCCTTTCAGCTGCCTTTACTTGAAACTGGCCATGAAATTGTTTTGCCTCCTATTCCCATGGAAATCTGGGACAAATTATAACCTCTCCAGCCCTCCTCCATTTGACAAAAATGGAAAAAGTTTTCAATGCATTTTTATTTTACTGAAGGCTGTTATCTCTTGTTACTAGTCTGGCCGATAAACTTAGACTACTTATGCTTTTCAGCTGCTTGTAAGAAGCCATGAGTGTGCTGTCTTTAATCTCTATAATTAATGTACTCCTAATTTCCTAATTCTTCTTTTCTCTTTGCTACATCTCTCAGGTATGACAGTCCCAAGGTCTGTTTTCAGGTTCTCTAACTAGTCCTTTCAATGCTTCTTCTGGAAACAAAAGAGCCCTTTTGGAATCTGGAAAAAGCACTTCTCCAAGTCTGTCACCATCAGGTGCGTTGTATCCATATATTGCTGGATCTGTTATTTTACTTTATTTTATGCCAGCAGTAATAACAATTTGTAGCAATTATTATTGCACGTAAAGCAGGTTCTTGCTATTTTCAGTGTAAAAGAAGGACATACTGCATATGCAGGTGGCTTCATGGCAGCATGCAGTACAATAAAGTTTATGAAACACTGTGTGGAATACTGATGTTACTGGAAGAAGCCCCTTGTGCTAGGAGCTTTCTTGCATTGTTGAAGTAATTCAAGAATAGTCAAAAGGTTGTGTTGGCCTGGGCTGCTAACTACAGATTTAAAAATCTGTATAGTGTAGAAAGCTCTATAAGGCAATCATTCTGATCCTTCCTTGCTTTGTATCTTAGCAATTTATGCACATGGCAAGTAGAGTTTCCCACACACGCTGCAGACCTCATATCTGAGAACCAAATCAGAGAAGTCAAGACTATAAAGTCCTTGGAAATCATCATACTGCAAAAAGGATAAATATATTAACAGGTGTTGAATGTTTTTTTGCTTAGTGATGTGAAAATAAGTATGCACGAGACCATGAGCTTTTGTTTCTAAATAAGGATGTGGGAGGGGCCCATGGTCTCTTGCATGATCTGATCTCTTACCTGGGTTCTGGAGAACAGTTAACAAGAGTATCCATGTGGGATTCCTTCCCACCTTGGGCATCCAGACACACCAAGCAGAAATCTAGTGCTTAGTTTATTACTTCTTTGCTCCCTATCACTTTATAAAAAAGTGAATCAGCTACTCTTTATCCTGTTCTTAGACCTTATAGAAATTCATCTTTCCTTTTCCTCCTGTCTTTCTTTTGTGTGTGCGTGTGTAGGTGTATGCACGTGCACGTCTGTATTTTTGTGTGCTGGACGTTCAGTCTTAAAGAATGCATGACAGCCATGACCGTATAGCTGTGATATGGCTGTGTTGTGTGAAATGGAGCTGGGAAGGGAGGGCAGGAGACCAATGGTACACATTGAATGTACAGTCATTCCCTCCTTTCCTTGTCTGAAAGGTTTCCAAATCTCATATATTCACAGGCAGACCCCAGCCAAAGCCCGCAGCTGTCATGCATTTTCAACAGATTCCACAGGGCCTAGATGAGGTTTGAAGACATTCCTTTGCTCTTACACATTAGCTAAAAAGAATTACCGTAACATCTGATATTGTGGAAGTGGGAAATTTGCCATCCTGACCTTGCCCAAAGCATTCCGGAACTGGGGGTCTGAGGATTTATTATCTCAGATGGCCTCCAAAGGTCATCGAGGGCCTGTCTAGTGGTGCTCCGGCACAGTTCAGACAACCAATGTGCTATTCATTTAGAGGGACTATGCTGGGATTTTTTTNTTTTTCTTTTTTTTTTTGTATGGCTGAAATAATGGTCAGACACATGTTACCGCTGCTCTCTGGATCTTTGTCATAGGAAAAGCATGTTCCATTGGAGCAATTCCCAGCTGTCAGTAATGTGCTGAAACACCACAGCCAATCATCACAGAACAGGCCAAATAAACAGGATGTTCACAATGTGTATGATTGCATGAGTGTATAACAAACTTTCTGCACATTTCACAGTCTCATAATGAGATTGACATGCATTGCTTAATCTGCATCTGTCTGTTTGGGGAAGAAACACATAAACACCATGGAGACTATGTGCAAGAAAGCTCAGTTTCTTGGCTGCGTGGCTGTTGATATGATAGGACAAAATCTGGTACTGAGCTGGAAATGAGCAGTACTTTAGAGCTATTCATTTAGCTGCTGGGAAGTGCCCTATAGTCAGCCAAGCTGAGTTTGGTGAGTGTTCGTGTAATCAAAGTGGTTATTATAGCAACAGATGACAAAAGTGCCTGAGGATGATGCACAGAGCTATTTTTTTTTAAGGCAATATCTGAGGCGCCATTTGTTTTCTCTTTGTTTTGATTTCAGAATTTATTTTGATTGCTTTATGCATTTAAAAAAAATATCTGTGCACAGAGCAAACCAACAAAGGGAAGAACATTCACAGAAATCTATAATTACATAATGGAATAGCAAAAGCCATTGTGTCTTTAATTTGAAATCAGGACAGTATAATTAGAATAGCAAATATAGAAAGGAAGTCAATGTCCTCACCCTCCAAAGAATGCATTTTTTTCCAGCAGTCAGCCTTCTCATCCCCAAAAAGCATGCATTTTTTTGAGCAGAGTGAATGTTAATGCAGATTAATTATCTAGCTGCATGATCATTGAGGTGCAAGACAGATAGTTTACCCTACAGTTGAACAGTGCTAACTTCTTCCTTAATCCCTCTTCTCCCTGCTGCTAGGCTTTTTCGTTGCTTATGATGTCCTAAAACCTATATGCATTTTGTTCTCATGAGATTTTTAACATCTGACACCTATTACTTACCTGAAAAAAACAAAATCTTAAATAAAACCCCAAGAACCTGGCAAAGCAAAGGGGAACTACGTCTGACAACCTACCTTACAGTAGTGGCTTCACTAGAGACCCTTCCAGAACCTGTGAAATGGCATCTGAAAAAGCTGTCATCTGTCCTATCAAAGTACTCAGAACTGTTGGTAGTTTTTCAGTCTTATGGGAGAATGTGTAAGGTACGATTATTATGAATGCAACCACCACAACTTCAGAGAGGCTGCTTTATGATATAAGCTCCAGGACAAAGCTAGTGTCAGAATGTCTTTGCAACGAGCTGCTGAGGACCAGTGCTGAATGATGATAGTGATGAATTTATTTACTGTAACTTGATAGACTACAATATGAAAATAAAAATATGCAAAGTATGCAGGTGATAGTACAGTATTTTCAGATTCTTGGTTTAGCATTTCTAGTGTGTGGGAATACTACTTCCCCAGGATGCTTATGAGGAAGAACCCTTACACTAACAAAAGAAGTCAGAGGACGTCAAAGAAATGGAGTGGGGAAGGAGTCAATTATTGGCAGTTCTAGCTCCAGCCTCTGAGACAGGTAGAAAAAGGTGACTTCTCCACAGATTTTTAGGGTATGACTATTCTGGAAGTGTAAGTGCTGTAGCAAAAATTCAGGCAATAAATCAACAAACAATATGAGAAAGAACAGGGAAAAAAAACGATGATGCCAAAATTGCAAGTAAGCATAAAGTCAGAAATAATTCCCAGTTCATGGGGTTGGAAGAGAGTCTAAGAAGAGGTGGGTTGCCAACTCTGAATATGTTTGAAATAGATCTGATGTAGCTTACTTGAAGAAGCTGTTCTGTCTCAGTGGTAACCATTTTCCAGCATAATCTCCAGCCTTTGAGGATTCTACAGGAGTGAAATTTATGAAAAGTCTTTGCTGTTGCTGACTTGTTTGTAAAATGTGGGAAACGGAGGGAGATGGTAATATTTCAGGACCGATCTTGTCTGATGGGGCATCTAGAGTTTGGAAATGGAAACCAAACACAGTGCATAGCAGTTAGCATGAATCCCTAGTTTCTGGGCCTAAAACATGCCCCAAACTTATTTTTTTAATTGATTGTCTTGCTATTTTTACTTCTTTTTTATGACCTACTCACCTTTTCCATGTTTACAGTGCTAACCTAGCTCCCAAACAGCAAGAATATTAAGAATTTCTCTTCTCATTTGTGTACTGTCCCATTATGTCCAATTATGATTGACTTTGCCCTGTAATTGTAGTCAATGCTGTATTATCTCTGCAGAGGCAGAGGTAATAGTGTGGTAGCAGGTACCTTTCAACAAAGTGAAAAGAGCACCTTATTGTAACAGTTCTGTAACCGGGGAAATCAACCATATAAGCCACAACCCACTCCATGCTTAGCATACAATTGGACACATCCATGGTCTTGCTTCCTCTTTCACTGGCAGCTTCTCCTTACTACAGTGTTCTTGCCACAAAAAAATAAGAAACTTTCTTTCCCAGCCCTTAAACAATTCCCACCAATTGAGAGAAGGCCATCACTGGTATTTTTACAGATCTGTTCAGGCACCCTGAAAAGGGTACCATTTAGAAACTGTGGCTGAACATACTCCTAAGCTGTATAATGAAAACTAATGTAGCATTGCAGGGTTTTATTCTCCTAAGTTGATTAAATTGTGAGATGTTAAATGGATGGATGTTGGTACAGGCATAAATAAATCACAGTAAATCTACTGCAGTGCTCTGTGTTTATATGTAGATTATAAAATCAAACTATTACAGTGCTGTCACCCTGGTTTATTTAATTTGACCTAAGACATTTATTGGCCAGGACATTCTAGATCTCTTACAAAGCCACACTCATGAGAATTAAGTGTTTCCACTAAGTTAAGCTGCTTCAATATTGACACACTTACCTAGAACCTAAGAAAGGGCATGGCTAGGGTTTCCAGAGAAAACCACTTATTTCAGTAGGTATTTTCCATATTTAGTTTATTGCCATTACTGCAAGCTAAATCAGACTAAATTTGTTCCCTTTAGCTTCTGAAACTGTATTCAGCTGTACTTTCCCAAGAGCTTGCTCAGCAATGCCAATACATTATGGAATCAATGGGGAACCAGAAGAAGACAAGCAGGAAACTGTAAGTGTCTGATACAAATATATTTCTATTAATTTATAATGGCTTGAGCAGATGTGATCTTGTATCTCCATCTAGGTGTATGCAGCCATTAATATTTGAAGACATTTCCTGACCAAATTGCTGCTGCTGTTATAAGCCTTTTTTTAATTTCCTATGTCTTCAAAATGAGTAGTGATCCTTATCCATGTAATAAACAACATGTTTCTCTTTCAAAATTAACTGTACTTTTTAAAAGAGCTTTCTAAACCCTTCTGTTTGACTATGTGACCATGTGTATTTGATTAGCTACCCATAATAAATTTTGGGGAATGAATCTGTTCATCTGTACCTTAGTTCTAGACCTAAATAAAAAATAAGATTTTATGAGACCTGAAAATTTTAGATTATTTATTTCCTTTTGCTTAGCTTGCTGGCAAGTGGCGCAGAGGTAAGTTCAGTTACTTGACGCAGAGGTAACAAGCAGAGAGGAATTTCTGTAGAGAAAAATACAAATTGTCTCAGAATCTCATTGTCAGTCTATTCCCTCTATACTTGTTCAACATCTCTTCCCTACAAGCTGAAGGTCATACCCATCAACTGGTAAAGCTTTGGGAAACGCTGGGATCAGAAGAGATTGAGAAGGAATGGCAATCACTGGCCTCTGCAGCATACACTTTCTGAGAATAATTTGGGCACGCCTAATCAATTCTCTGCTGCTTCAGGAGCCTCAGGAAATGGTAGTGTATTGATGTCTCCCTGATTTAAGGCCTGTGGTGCACTGTTCGGCCTCCAGAGAGCTTGATTTAGGACTCTGAAGTGAAATTCAATGATAGGAAGTCACACTAGATGATCTAATGATAGAAGTCATCAATAGATGAACTAACGGTACTTTCCAGGCTTAAGAAGTTACGAGTTTACCAGCGGGGTTATAACCGAACACTGTCATGATGATGATCATCACTAAGAATATTTATATGTGTGTGTGGGATGTTATATTCTTTACTTTCATTTTATTAATGATTTTGTAGAGCCTGTTCCTGACTTCATGCATCTCTTCTGAAATGCATCTACTAAGGTCCTATAAAATAACAGGAATTTAATAGGAGATTTAGAGAACAAAAATGAGAGAACAAATAATTTTTAAAATCTATCCACAAGTAATCTCAGTTAATTCTAAGCAACATGGAACAGGTGAGTTTTTAGGAGAGCATAGGGGAAAAACTATGCATATGGCCTCAGGAGCCATCTATCAGAGAAGACGCTGGAGAAACAGGTAATAGAGGTGATTTGTGAATGACTGACAGACCAGTAAACAAAACTGAACATCAGCAAATGTGGATGGTAATACAAAGCTTGACAAGGAGAGATAAAGGATCCTAGCGTAGAACTTGGAAACTGATGACAAAGAACTTAAATTTGCAACAGATGATTAGAAAGAGCTCTGGAGATGAAGCTTGATACGGTCAAACTGATGAGTCAAAAAGACAAATGAGGGCTGCATTTTGTGTATTGAGAGGAATAAAAACAGTAGTAGACTGGACAAGAAATTTAGAGAAGGAGGTGGACTAAAAATTACCAGGAAAGAGGAGGAAAAGTTTGCATGATTTCTGGTTACACAGGCAAGAGTGAGGATAAGGAAGGAGGCAAAGAACAATCTCTAGATTGTCACACATCAGCAATTTTCTGGATTGTCTGTTTCTACAGCATACAGGTATAGAGCAAGATGGAGTGGAGGAAATATGAGGAAAGAACAAAACTTGGTGTGCCATAGTTACAGAAAGAAACAAAAAATTCCATTAATTATGCAACTATCTCCTTATTCTTGGTCTGTATTTTATTCTATTTTTAAGAATCTACTCTCTCGTAAATACACTACTCATTTGTAGTTTTTGTGTATTATGAAGGCTTAAGCTAGGCCAGTTTTGGATAAATATCAGTTGGTAGCATTCAGTGAAGTATTATTTCTCTCAAGAAAAACTTTAAATATAGTAGTATTGACCCTGTTAATGCAGAGGCTAGAAGAAAGAACTAAAGATTAAAGAAATGAGAAAGTATTCAGGTCTTGAAATGTTTTGGCAAGGCTGAAGGCCTCTTAGAAGGTCATATGGTGTAGTTTATAATTTGAAGATGTTCTTCTAGTATTAATTCTTATCTTTAACCATGTTTTTTACCTAATTATGTCCTCATTTGCTTAATAAAATGAGTTGAGATCCTCAGGCAAAAAACTATTATTTAAAATGCAAATGGCTTTCTGTACTTATTTTTTTTTAAGGGAGTTAACAAACTCTATGAATAGAAGGGCTAGACAAACCACTGTAAAATTTCTATTCCACTACTTTAGAAAATCCTCCCCTTTGCCCTCCCTCTCCTAACCACAACCACACATATCTGCTATTTTGAGGAATGCCAACATTGTTCTCGGTTGTATTTTCCTTGCAATTTTAGTGGTTATAAATTGAATTCTTCATTTTCTGCTCTGGTTCATATTTTTTAACCTAAATCAAACTCATATGTCAATCTTCAATTGACTAATGCATGCCATATAAACTTAAGCAACAAGATTGTGAGACATATACTGAGAATGACAAAATACTTGATAAAGTATCAAATATTTACCAACCTAAAGCCAGTGGAAGTGGCAATCAGTGGCAGCAGCAGAATTGTGAAAGGCAGGAAACATCAACTAACTTAGCTCAGTTTGACAAGAAAATAATAATAATAATAAAAATCTAAAAGTAATAGTTGTTTAGGGCTGCAAATGTCCAAAGTATGTTCTTTGTTGATGTTACGTTGTTAGTTAATGATAGACAGGTCTAAACCCACCAGCAATCATAAGCTGCTATAGTTCTGCTGAAATTCATATAGCTCCTCTGATTTTCATCAATTAAACTCCTGTCCCAAAATCTAACAATGAGCAATACTGGCGGAGTGAGCCAACTGATCTTTTTGAAATCCATGTAGACCCATGCATTCTCCTTTTACATGTCCCTAACTGGTGTGACTTGCTTTGGCACTCCAAAAATAAGCAGGAGCCTTCCCAGTGAACATGAAATGCATCTGGTGAGCTCTTTCCTTACTTAGAAGCTTGCTCATGTTGCCTGCCTCTTTTGTGGCCCTCTACCGACTCCTCATCTGGTGCCACATCAGGTTTAAACAGCTTGCCACCACTTTCACAGCCTTGTGTGTAAGAACAGCTTGCCCTCCTTAGCTGTCCTCCCACAACAAACATCCTGTTCCCAGTCCGCCCCATCTGCTCCTCCAATATTCCCAAATCCATCTGCTTCTCATATTATCAGCATATTTTTTTTCATGCTGTCCCTGCTGAACAGAGCATCCTGCCTGAGTTGGTTTTTAAGATTGTTGCTTTATATATTTATACTCAAACTCTTTTAAGGTTCCTATTTCATTTGTGACTTGCACTTTAAAATCACCCTTTTTGTTATTCCATTTTGTCAATTTCCTCTGAAATAGATAGGCCCATAAGACAAGAATGATGCCTTCCTCAATGTCTAGAAAACATCTGTTACCCGATGATGATAAACAAAACATCTTTATAGTGGCAGGAAGAAATGGCTGGAAACGTCCTCATAAATGCACTGTGAGACAGTACTGCAATTGTCTTAGGAATTTTTTAATTAAAAGCTCCAATTCTCTGTTCTTGTTTACCGCTGGAAAACATGATTGTACGTGAAGCTTCTCCCTTTCACTTGTGTGAGGTGGTGTTTGAATATTCCTATGGTACCATCCTGTTCAGCAATACATCCTGCAGGTCCTCCTGGGAAGTGGTGTCACCTGTGGCAGGAACTAGCACAGCCATTTACCCAAATAAGAAATCCCTTTTACAGTAGACAACACATGAACTGCCTTAAAAAAGGATCTTGTGAAGGAAAGGAGGCCACAGTTTAATTAGAGACAATGAGCTCCTATTTACAAGGCCTGCTTTTTTGTTTGTTGTTTTGTTTTGTTTTGTTTTGGCTTTTTAAAATTGATATTTGGCTTTAGTGGTTCCACTGCCTGCCCAGTACAAATTAAGGGGAAGTTGAATGGAAACGTTGCTTAGAATTAAATTCTGACATAGTGAAATGGGATACAGGGCAAAAATGTTACTGAGAGGAAGGGGCAAGACTCAAAGTCTCCGATGAATAGCCCAACAGGAGCTTTTCACCAGCTGGCCATTAGAAAAGGTCCATCAATGGCAATTTGTTTACCTCTTAGTGATGCAGAGCTGAGCCAGCCTTCTGAAATTCATACCCAGTATTTCAGTGTTTTACATATTTCCCCTGACTCTAACTAGCCTGGAAAGCATTTTGTTTTAACTCATAGGATTATATAACTTAACATGAAGGACCATGAGATTATCTGCTGTTAAATTCTGGTTGGTTAATTCTCTTTTGAACCCTATTATTTGTCTGATAAAAGTGTACTTTCTGGAAAACTGTCAGTTTTGATTTGAAGGTATGTAGAGATGGAGGATCTATCACTCAATTTTCTTTTTCATCCAGGAGCAAAAAGTTAGGTTAAAATACTTATTTCAACTTAAATATATACAGCTTCATTTTCTAGCCATTGGATCTTGAGATACAGTTCTTTCCTAAATTTAAAAATTGTTTAGTGTCTGTATTTTCTCTTCATGAAGGTATTTACACCATACTACTTCTCAAATATTCTCAGTTAAAATGATCAAGATGAGATCTTTAACTGTATCTCATCTCAATCTAAGACATTTTCTCAAGTCCTCTTTATAGCTTTTCCCACCTTAGTCATTCCAGGTTTCCATTCTTGTTTTTAGAAAATGAACATCAAAACAGCGATAAAATATTCCTTAGGGGTTTAATCAGCTCTAGTCTAGAGGTTAAAAATCACTCCTACTCAATACTCCTCTGTTTATATACCTTATCTTTCCTTGTTTACAGTTGCCAAAGATCATGCACAATTTAAATTACCTGCATACTCTGACACCTAAATCCCTTTCTCTTGCTGCTCCCACTGTATGGGTCCATAGCGATGCATATGTGTCTCTCTGCAAGTCCCATGATGCAGGTCAGTAGGGATTTATATATTTATATACAAGATGAGCCATGAAAATGATGAATTACATTGGACTCCTAATGTCAATTGTCAGGACTCCTGCTAGGAAATGTCCATTCAGTGAGTACTCCTCATTGAGAAAATATTTTAAGCTAGATCTTAATTCATTGATATTTATCTCGTTGATACTGGGTAGTGCTAAACAAATCAGAAGTGCATGTCTTATAGAAGTCTTAACACTATTGAATCTGTGCAGTTGCTTCCATTAATGAAATACACAATCTCCTCAAAAGATTAAATGGGATAGGATATGCTTGACAAGATCTAGTGTGCATGAAAACATGCTGACTGGCAACAATTATGTTCCTGTCCTTGAGTTCTTTATCAATTCAATCCCTTATTGGTTTTCCATTATTTTGCCTAAAATCGATGTAGCGCTAACCAGCCTGCAATTACCTGGGTCATCCAGCTTGCCCTTTGTGGGTACTGGCAAATCATTAGCATTCTTCCAGTCTTCTTGAATTTCCCCATTATTAAAAGATTTATTAAAAATTAACTTCATCAGGCTGGATATATAGTCAGCAAGCTCTTCTAGGAATCTGTGCCTGTTACCTTGGTAAATTGTTCTTAAAATATTTATAGCTAGCTGATACCACTTAGTATCTTCCTTCACCATGGACTTAATCCAGTAATATTTGTTGGGTTCCCGTCCCCCCACTCCCCTCCCTCCATGAGGATTCTGCTGTTTTGGCCTTGATATTAACATCTTAAGCATTCCTAAGCATGGTGAACCCTGATCTCATAACTAGGAGTTTTTGTTACTGATTCATTAAAAACCACTTGTTATCCCTAACACTACCATCTTTCATTTGAAAGCTTTCTTTGACAGTTTTCTGCACTGTGCAACTCCCAATTTTTATGGATCACAGTCTGCTATTTTTCCATGAGTTATGTACTGTAATCTTTTCCCTCTATTGCTGTCTTAATTTTGACCTAGCTGGTGGTTTAATCAAGTTATTGTCTTTCTTGGGATATGGTTTTGTGGCCTTTTCCCATATGATAAACTTTTTCCTAAGTGGTTTGATTCATTTATTTTTTCACTTTGTAATCTTTCTTGCCAATCAGTTCAACTTTTTTTTTTCTTTTCTTTGGGAAGTGAGCTGTTTTGAAACAGTATAGTATGTATATGGCTCAATAACCAAGTGCGTTGCTCTAACCAGTCCTGCTTACCCTGCAGTAATCTTTAGCCATGTAGGCTAGACCATGTACTAGTTAGCTCAGTTTGCCACAATTGATTCTGAATGGACTAGTACCTCTTGCTCTGGAAGCAGATGTGCACAAAAGTATCTTGAGCTGATTTCTCCTCGTTTACTGTGTGCTTCTCAGAACGTTTGTTTCTGGAAGTAATTGATTTTTCTCATCACATTGTCATATGGCATGAAGAAATGGAGTTAAAACCAAAGATCTGGTACGGACTTATAATGACCATGTCATGTGTTTTTCCACAAACTTAAAATTTATCCAGATCATTGGGGTGGTAAATAGTTCTTATTGAAAAGAAAATATTTTTTAAAAACTGTTTAAGTCAGTGTTAGGCTGGGGCTGGTGGAAGTAGGGATATTAATTTAAGGATACAATAAGTGGATTTTCAAAAACTGAGTCTTAAAAGTGTAATATTGTATCATTTCCTATGGCTTTCAAAAAAAAAAAATTGTTTTCAAGAGGGCTATGTGCAGTAGCTCACACTTCATATCTGGATTGTTTTAATGGGGTTGTTTTCAGAGATGTCTACCTGTCATGGCATTAAGTAAGTTTTTATAATAATAACTCTTGTTTTTAGTGCTACTGCACATGTGTGTATGAGTGATAGTAAATCCTTATGTCTTCACCTGCCTTCAACATTAATATGAGATACAAACAAATCGTTGTTTGTAATAAAAACAAATAACCCATTAGATAGTTTCCAGAGGATGTGCAGCTCTTTTGATTACTGGCTTTGGTTAATGAAATAAAATTGACAAAGGAAAGCCTAGATGAGATTTATTGTTACATAAATCTTAGGTATATATTGTACATCCTTGGAACAACAGATCTTTAGACATTAGCTTTAAATAGATTTACAGGAGTCAAAGGTCATAGTTCCTGAAAACAGAGGAAACTATGCATAGAGATTGTGTTTATTTTCAGTCTCTTAAAAAAATCAAATGAAACCATTCAGTGTATAAAGCAGAAGCACTTTGTTATGAGTAGCAGAACCAAGGGCTGCGGATATTTTCATCTCCCTGGTTACCACGTGTAACAAAAACAGATGTAGAAAAACTTGTGGCTTCTTTTCATCATTACTTGCCTTAACAGATAATTTTTTTTATATTGCAGTTTGTTTAAATAAATACAGTAATTCTTTGGGAACATCTGCCCACAGAGCATGCACGAGAAAAACTCAGTGGATTGGAAGAGGAGGCAATACACAGTGGCCTCTGAGGAAGGAGTCTGGTAATAGATCTCTACCACCTTCCTGACTGAGTGACAGCTTTAAATACATAGTTTTACTGCAGGATAGATGAAGATAGATTTACAGGATAGATGAAAACCCAGCACTGAGACATTTTTCCATGGATTGAATGCCAACAATTTAATTTCAGATTGCCCATTTTAAAATTATAGCATCTTAAAATGAAGATTATTTTCCTGAATTGTTGAATACAAAATGTGAAAATTATTTAAAGATGGAATGCAGAATTATTCAAATCCCCATTCTGATGGGACTGGGCATAACACTAGCCTCCTCTGGACAGGGTTCACAGTGGAGGCTGGGGCATCATTACTTGCCTGGTGATTTCAGTACTTTTCCATAGAGTACTATCCAGAGTGATATTTATCCTTTCCATCCATTTTAACCTAAGTCCTGATCTCTGCAGTAAATACCATTTGTCCGGGATTTCCTGGCTTTATTTTTCAGTTTAACTAGTTTGTGGTCCTGCATTTACTATGGAAAAAAAATCTAGTGCCTCTTACAGATCCGCCCTTCATAGTGAATTATATAGCTGCTGTTCATCATGCTCATGAATCAAACTAAGATTTCCCTTCCTTTTCCTGCTACAGAACAGTGACCGGTCATGTGTCCTGGTTTCCATCAGGGACGGGGTCGATTCTCCCCTGTCTCTATCTGGCACAGCTACTCCACCCAATGTGTGCCAGGCCCAGGGGCAGCAGGGAGCTAGCCGGGGAGGGGCCACAACTGGAAGTGGGCGTGGTGACATTATGGTGTAGGCATATATATGGTGGGCGGTGCCGGGGTGCATCTGGGCGGCAGCGGTGGCGGTTGGGGCGGCGCTGGCTGCGGTCGGTATTGTACTCGTGTTTGTATCCTCCATCTGTGTTACTGTTTCCCTGCAATACCTGTTGTTCTGGTAAACAGTTTTTATCTCAACCCACGAGTCTGCCTTTTCTTTCTCATCCTCTCCCTGCTGCTGGGGGGCGGCAGAGCCAACGGACTGCCATGTGGCGCTTTGGTTGCCGCCAAGGCTAAACCATGACATCATGCCACTGACTAGGCAAAGGTTTGTTTGTGGACTTCAGTCTTGGCTTCTGTGGAAAGTTTTGAACAGTATAACTTTTATCTGAGTGACCAAGAAACTGTGTCATTTGGCTTACATTTTGATGTCAATTATTGTGTCTATGGTCCGCCAGTTTGTAAGATAACGGATTCCTCTCACCAAACAGTTGCTTTTGGGAGTGTATTGGTGCGTAACCTAAGGTACCTAATGTATTTGTTTGTTTGTGGGGCTCTTATCAGAGTAAGGGCTAGGTGCTTTTTTACTCAGTAAAGCTAAATTGCATCAAATTAGAAGCATTAGAGCTTCTGCAACTGCTCATCTCTCTTCAAATACACTTGTGAGTGGAAGTATCCGAGTCCTCTGGATCATAGAATTATAGAATGGTTAGAGTTGGAAGGGATCATGAAGTTCCAACCCTCCTCCCATGGGCAGGGACATCTCCCACTAGACCAGGCTGCTCAAAGCCCCATCCAGCCTGGCCTTAAACACTTCCAGGGATGGGGCATCCACAACTTCTCTGGGCAGCCTGTTCCAGTGTCTCACCACCTCACAGGAAAGAACTTCTTCGTAATATCTAATCTAAATCTCCCCTCTTCTGTGTTGTGTGTAATAGACATAAAGGAGACTGAAATACATGGAGACTATAGCAGGTAGGGGAAAAAACACAAATGGAAGGAGCACGAATATACAGGGAAGGAGGAATGATCACAATTTTTGTAATTTGTGTTCCAGTAATGGTAGGAATACATGAATCTTTCTGGTTTGAAATTGAGGATCAGGAGAAATGCAGTGGTTCCTAGACAGGCCTGAAAAACAAACCTTCTGAAAAAGCTGATGGTTGGCAATTCTGCTGCTTAGGCATTAGGAAACATGGTGCATTTTTCTTTCATGGACACGGATATAATGGAAGCCCTAACAAATAGATTGTACTTACTAGAACTTCAAGGGTAATGTTCACAGGTTCTTTGTATGGCCTAATTTTAGTCACCTAAGTGAGATGCTGATTTAGAAATTAAATTGCCAAGTGTCCTTTATATCCAACAGAAAGGAGGAGGCTAACATCAGTAGCAAAAGTGATCTGTGCTTTCTTATGCTCATATCTTTCAATCTTTATCCTAAAGTTTGCCAAAGTGTCTCCTTTCAGCTTCAATTAGGAGATTCTTAATTGTGTTTGAACAATATATCGAACATGTAACGTGCAGTTGATATTTAGGATCAAAATCCTCCAGTGCAATTAGACTTTTGAAGTAATGTATTTTGAAGCATCTTGTCCTAATTTTTCCTTTCTTTTTACTCTCTGTCATGCTTTCTGAAGTAATTAATGAGATAACTGCCCCAAAAGCTGGCTGTAGGATCCTTTGGGTAGATGGTTTCCTTGGAGGCATAAGTCAGTGTTGTTTGTGCAAAGGCCAACAATTTCACACTGGTATCTGTCGTGGTTTCAGCCAGATTTACCAAAACCAGATTGACAGATGGCCTTCCCTCCCCCCCAGAAAAAAAGGAGAGGAAGGGGTTTAGGAGTTTAGAAAAAAAACCTAAACTACTTTAATAAAAACAAAACAAAAACAAAAAGAAAGTATACAGTATATACAAAACCCTATCAAGCTCTCAGGATGATTACATCACCAACAGGCAACAGTCCCAGGCTGGACTCGATGATTGACAGGAGCTGGATTCCAGATCTGGAGTCAGGAACGCTCGGATCGGGATCAAAGGCAGACGAATAGACAGGGTCCTCCTCGGAACGTCAGCCATTGAAGAAGCAGGAAAAGGGAAAGAAGGAGAGCAAAAGGGGCTTGACCCTTTGATCCCTCAGCTTTTACACTGAGCATGATGTGGATGGGATGGAATACCCCTGTTGGTCAGTTTTTGGATCAATTGTCCTGTCCGCTCCTCCTTGCAGGTGGGACCTTTCGATGCTTCCGCTGCCGACCCTCCAACGGGCAGAATAACAGAATTACCCGACCTTGGTTGTTCCAGCAATAAGGATAAACAAGGGCCTGTCTGCATACCATTTCTTGATATAATTGGGTCTTATCACTGTGAGACGAAACAGTTCTCTGAACAGTATGCTGTTAAATTCAGAGTTTAGTTAGCTAGAAGAGGCCCAGCTATGAAAATAAAATTGAAAAACAGAAAATTGGTTCATTTTACCCCAAACCAGGACAGTATCTCTCTGAGTCCTCAGAGTTTTTATTATCATGATTGTCTGGCAAAGTTAATCTCTGGATCAGTCGCTAGCCAGCCCTGCTGTCATGTAAGCAGTAGGTTACAGTAGCTAGTAATGTTTGTGTTCTGTTTAAAGAAAAATCTTTGCTTTTGTAATAAATCCACCAGTTCCCAGCCCTCACCAGTTGCTAGGAACAAGGTCTCAGACCCAGAGTAAAGTTGAGGGTAGGAGGCAGATACTGGGTATTGTGGTGAGTATTCAAAGCACTGTACAAAGCCAGATTTAACTGCTCTCAGTCAGTCAAAGTTGACCCTATAGGTATACCCAGGGCACATTCATAAAGAACAAAAGGTCAAAGTGTCAAAGACTCAGAATAATCAGCCAACTAAATGAATGGAAAAAAATACTGGTTCCTTTCTTCTCCTCCACTTGGGGATTGGATATTTGCCACCAAGCTTCAGACATAATTAAAGCAGGGGCCTTGTTCACAGCAGGTACAACAGAATACCTTCTTTCATAGCTGCTCAACTACAATAATACTGTTTTTCTTGCATCGGAATGATTGTTTTGTTTAAATACTTCTCTGGGGCATAGCTCTTCCTATACTGTGTGGAGAAACCCACGATTCCAATACAGTTCATCTTTCTCTTCTTCCAGGCTGTGCTTTTGTAATAGGGTAGTAGAGAATTTCCCTGATCAACAAGAAATCTCTGGAAAGCTGTGATTCCACAGACATAGCTGTTGGCAAAGTACATGGTAATGATGTAAAGGACTGAGTTAATCAGACTACAGTTCTGCTTTTGGAAGAGTGAAAGGTCTATGAGGTAGAGAGGGATGATATCTGAGTTGATGCGTCCGTACATGTCCTGTATCATTAAAACAATGAAGATGTGAATAGTTGTTCATCTCCAGACAGATGTAATCAGTTCCTATATAAAGTATAGCTATGGGGTGTCACATTTCCCCTTGAATACGTCTTGTAGAAGACCTCCAAATATGATGAAATTATGAAATAAATAAAATACATAGACAAATATTGTAAAATTGGTCATTCTAAATGATTTCTTTTTAATCTAGTGCAGTTTATCAGTGTGTTGTGTGGGAGAGATGTGGTGTCCTGTAACCATCATAAGATTTTCTGCAAAGTTGTCAGAAAATTTCTTTCCCTTTATGAATATCAGTTAGGTAGGATAGTTAGTCTGTGAGGATGGTGATGGAAAGACCACATTTGTACTTATATTTTATGCGCAGATCTTGCGCCCATATTCTTCAAAATCTACCTTACAATGCAGTTGTTTCGTGGATATCTCTGCTAAACTTTAAGGAATCCACTCTAAACTGGTTCAATTGAGCATAGTGGACAAGTGTATTTTACTGTTTATAAATCCAGCTGGTTTCCAAATGTTCTGGGGTCTAGTCTAGCCTTCTAATATAATTATGAAAAAAAGGTCAGGCTAAATGTCAGGTGTTGACAAAGTACTGATTGTTTCCACTTTGCAGGCTTCATAAATGTCAAGAGAAAAGAACTCTGCTGTCTTGCCTTATTAGAAAAGAATTTAGTGAATGTAATGTGTCTGAAGAGTACTAGTGTGGCAGCACAGAAAACAGTCTCGCTCTCTTTCTGTATCAGGTAGCTCATGGAGGAATGGATGGATATGCAGGTTTTTCCATTTTGACTTTATGCGCTATATCCAAAGTCACTCAGAATAGTATGTGTATGTGACTTCAGTATGTGACTCAAAATCTCTTTCATTCTCTATTTCCACTTCAAATATTAGCCTTTCTACAGGAGCTACCCCCTACTGAATTTGGTTTTGTGAGGGATGCCGTGGGGCCTCTCTTGTCACCAAGGGCTATCTTCTTAGTGGACTTGGTTGAAACACCTAAATTTAGCCCTATTTTGGCCTCCTCTCTCCTCTTCCTTTCTAATTGGTGGGTTTTAGTTGCAACAACCTGACAAACCATTTGTCTTTAAATGTCAATCCAATTTCTGGTCCTTTCCATCCCATATACATAGGCCCTTTGCTTCCTCTTTGCTGAAGTATCATGGTCCATGTTTGAACCTCATAGGTCTGGTTAAGCAATATATGTACATAGATATGCATAGGTGTACAATAAGTGATAGCTGAAAATACTGAATACTCTCATTGAGAAGTGTATCTGAGGTCTATGATAAAATTAATACTATTAGCAGGATTAGGTGCGGACCTTTTTTAGATTAGAAGATTGTAAGTAATGACTCTGACCTCTGAGTGCTATCTTCTTTCCTATCCTGCATGAAGACACCTGGAAATCAGACTGATGCTGAGATTGTATTTGTGAATATTTGTGAAATTCTAATTTCCACACATAGTGTCAACACAGAAAGACTGGGGATGTCTATTCAAGTCAACAGAGACTTTCAGGTGACTAGCAGTATTCATACACACTTGCAGGATAATCTTGAAAGATATAAAAGACAATTTTAAAAATATTTTTTTAATAAAAACAACAAGTAGAATTGGGAGTAGGTGTTGTCTTAGTTGCACCATTATGACTTAATTTAGAGTACCTTATTTGCCTTTTAATGTATTCTGTTTAAATTTGCCTGTTTAAACCTTGGGCAGAGGCAAGATATTCTCTTCTAGCAGGAAGCTGTCTCTGCATTTTAAATACATACATTAAAGGTACCTACCAGTGATTGCTCTTTCTATAGCTGTAATCGAGTGCCACTCCTTTGTGTGACATCTTTGTCACTGTGCAGTGCGGCACAAAAAGGGATGGATAACATAGACTGGTCTTGATTTGGGAAACTGGTAGCTGCCTAGAATATAGGAGGTTTTTTCCATGCCACTTGGGAGACTACAAAAGGCATTCATTTTAAAAGTAGACCAGGGTAATTACCACTACATTTATGTTAGAGGTTAACATTAGTGTTATTTCCTCTATTGCCTGGTTTTACAGAATGTTATGCCCCACTGCTTTTATTAGATCCAAGCAATGGATGAAATAAGTGTTATTAACCTCTAACACTTGAAAAAATTAGTCTTAAGAAAAACAGAGACAAAGCTGGGTGCTTACTTTTTCCTGTTCCTTGCGTGAGGTGCCGTAAAACTTTGCAAATTTAATAGTTATTTTATAATTTATCCACAAAAAAAAGTAGATAGGAAATAAAATAAGAAAACAAAAGTCAGTAAAATGCTTGCAGCTTTTCTTAAGTCATTGAGAAATTACGTAAAAAAGAGCAATAGAAGGTTTTTACTGAGTATGAGGTCATTTGAATTAAAGAAACACTAAAGTGAGTCTTAACATAAAATGTTAGCCAACTATATTTCATTGACATCATCTCTGAGAGCTGAAAACATTTTAGGTGCTTTACTTTGTGGCTGCACACAAGACCTCAAACAACACTAGTTTAAACAATTCTAAGACCCATGTGCTTAGTATAGTTAGTGACTGGTTACAGCATCACCAAAATAAAAACTGAAGAGGTTCCCACATAGTACAGATTTAGCAAGAGTGAATATCCTGTCATCTTTAGGAAGAGAAATCCCCAGAGGATAAAACTGGAAGAAATATGGCTGGATATACTGGGATATGGATTCTTGAGGTCACTTCCTAGGCTGGTCAAAAACCTTAAATATTTATGGCCATGGGTGCAGGGTGCTCTCATCCTTCTCCTTGCCTGTAGAGTTCAAATAATGGTGTTTCTTACCATGCTGCTCTGAAGTTAATTTGATGAGGAGTGGGAATTAGGAAAATGGAAGATTAACATACAGGAGTTCTAGGAATGCCTAAGCTCTTGGACGTTTTTGAGCCTGGTTGTCCTATGAGTTAAAATACAGTATTAAGTTATGAATATGATGTCAGATATAAAATTTTCCTGAATTTAAACTTATTTTAAGGCCTTCACATTGATTTTTAACTGTAGCTAAAAGTAAATAAAACTTAATTTTCAATAATTTTTTAATTATTATTTTATTTCTGATGCGTCTTTGTCCATTTGCCAGCACAGCCTTTGCTAACCTTACACAGACTTAGGTCCCACCAAAAATCAGTACTGTAGATTTGGACATGGTATGACTTTAAATTTCTTGTTAAATTCCACTTTCTTCCACCTGAGTTAAATGTATTCTTAAGTACTCTTTGAAATACTGTTTTTTATCAATATATTTCTTAATTTCTTAAGAATTTTTCATACAATTACCTGGGGAACAGGGAGGAGGGCTGAAAAAGATTTTGAGAGTGAAAAAATGTGTTGGTTTAAGGCCACAAGTGTTGTCAGGAAGAAGTAGAAATAAGAGAACAGATGTACTGGAGAATTTTAATTTATTAAAAACACATATACATGCCAACCAACTTCTAATTACTGGTGTTTTTCTAAAAGCTGATACAATCTGCCTTGCAGAGCTACCCTAGTATTCAACATTTTTGGGAACTGAACTGATGATCTCATTGGTCTTTCCTATCTCTAATTACTAAGAGGTTATATTTTATTGAAACTTTTTAAAAGATTATAACTAATTGCTGGTGATAAGGTTATGTGTCATTGCTGGAAATGAAAAATCCAGTGTAGATCCATGTGGAGAAAAAAAAAAAAGAAAAAAAAAAGAATGCTTTTAAAGGTGACATTAAAGGATTCTGTAAGATTCTTGTAGTAAATATCTCTGAGGAGTAGTCATGGCAGAGAGAATGCTTCCTTGAAACGTGATCTCTATAAATATGTATTATTGACTAATGTTGCTGAAGTTCAGAAACTAAATACTGTCATTTTCAAAACGTCTAAGCTATTCAGTGACCCAACTAATCCACTCTAAGAATATTCAGTTTTTACTTATTTTAACTATCTGTTCAATAGCTTAATTGAGTATTTTAAGCCAATAAATTACCCTTCAACATTTCTGTCTGGAAGCTCAGTCAGTATCCAAAACAAGCTTGTCATTAATGAACTCTTTCTCGAACAAAAGAAAGGAAGGTGGCAGATCTGAATTGTGGACGTTGTTTGATTCCCTTATTCTAAACACATTAGTACACTGTATTTCCCCACTTATATAGGCTTTTGTATGGTGAGCATGTGACTGTTTAAATGTCCCAGCAGGGCATCCAGGGACTGCAAAAAGGAAAAAAAAAAGAAGGAAGAAAAAGAAAAGAAAATTGTTTGGAACAATTTGCATTAGTTCAAGGGCAATGTTAAGCATTTTACAGCTGGTTTATTGCTATTCTTGTGCTGTTTAAGCTGTCTTTCATGTCAAAAGTCCTTTCCTGCTTACAAATCATCAGGAAGAATTGCGGCCACCATGCTGTTCGCCTAAGCTCCTCCAGGGGTTCTGGCCCTTTGATCACAGATATCGTTTGCAATCGAGTTAAAAATAGGGGGCTGCTGAGATAAGCCGAGGCTCTGACAGGAGACCAGCTTTCCATTTTCTTTTGGACTTTGTTCACTCCTTCTTTAGTATGGGAACATGTAATCTTGGCACAGAAGGAGTAGTGTTATGGCTTTAGGAGATGTGTTTGAAGGAGTCGGGGAGGTCATTAAAGAGCTCAGCCCCTTGCAAGCACAGTCCAGCTTTGCAAGATCCCTGGGTTCAAAAGCAGGCTTGTAAACTAGAGCATCAGTTCATAAAATCAGCAAATGTAAGCCTGCATCCATCTTTGAGGCGGATTCAACTCAATGCCAACATTTTAGCACTTCTCAGCTCTCTTTAGCGAGGAGAAAACTTTAAAATTGAAGATCATTTCTCAGTCTTTGTCAAAGAAAATTGTACTTATTCCAGTTGATTGAAGTTTCTAGTTGACATTGGTGGGTATCAGATCAAATTTGAAGTAAGTGACTATGTTACAGGGAAAAATCTCCAGAACAGTGCATGAACTTTTCTGCTGTAAGAGAAGTAGGAAATTTTTTTTCTTGAATATCTTGTGTGTGACCTGAATAAGAAAGGACTGCTGTGTGAGTGAGGTTAATACTCCCTCTCAAAAGTAAATTAATTTTATTTTTGTGTAATTGTCTTTGTAAATTATACTAACACCTGTTTTTTGGAAGCAGCCAGGATTTCGATTGAAAATTATGGTCCTTAAAATTTTTTCCAAATAATATAAGACATAGTCCATAGAGACACGGCACAGCCCACAGACAGTATACTTTTATTAATAGTATTTATTTGTTTGATTATACTGTTCAGGAGCCTGGGTCACGAGCAAGAGGTTTGTTGGGTTAGATGCAAAACCAGAAAAATGAATAATGAAGAAGCAGTTTCTGCAGGCTTTTTGTAACCGACAGTTGAAATACAAAGCGAGGCAGACCAGCTGTCACAGCACATCAACAGTCCTTGGTTTTTAGTAGTCTTCATGGCAAAAGAGTTGTTTCAGAAGGGATTTGAATGTGGATGCAGAGGTAGCTTTGCAACCATTTTTTGCAAGACACGAAGCTTATATTTTATTGGATAGGGGAGGTGGAGACAGAAGTTATATGGAAAAGTGCAGTGTTATTACAGTGATGATGTTTAAAGGATATTGGGGAGGAAAGATTAGAAGGGAGAAGCAGATTGTATTAGTTGGATAGATTTATTTGGGGGAAAAAAACCTCACAAGATCTTCAGAAAGACTTTTGTGTCTGGGAGGTTTTTTTCCAACATAGCAATTGGTATCATAGAAGATAATACTGGTATCATAGAAGATAATACTCTCCTCATAAGCTCTCTCTTGAGATGACTTTCATGGCCTGCGAAATAAGCTACAGATATGATTGTGCTGAATTTTGGGTTCACTAGTGCACTGATCAGAAATGTAAGAGAAGCTTGCTGTCTTCTGATTAAAAGTAATCACTGCGTGTTCTTGTCTGACAAAATAAGAGAGGGTAGTTATATTTGCGCGTTTTGCTGGATGCAGTCACAGAGGAGCTATGATCTGCCTAAATTAAGTAATTTCATAAGAACGTGATATTTTATGAAATCAGGAAAAGGTGAAGTTGGAGAGAAAAGTAAATTAGACTTAAATTTTATGTGCAGTTGTTCAGCTGTTACAGAGCTGCCTCAGTGTATGCAAGATTAACAGATCAGAACTTTTACTGCTGAGTTTTGCATTTGGGAATATTTTAGTCATATAAATACTACTGGCAGTAAAAAAAAAATAAATAAAAAAAATATTGGAAACTTTGTGGGAAAATGTTGTTTTCAGTGGGTTCCCCCCCCTTTTTTTCTGTTAACAGAAGTTTTTTCTGGATACTTTTACTGGTAAGTATCTTGACAGAAAAAGTATAAAATGACTCATTTATCTTTACAACAGAAGTTACATTTTTTTCCCATATGTTCCAACAATTTGCTTGAGATTTACCTTTTATAAAGTAAAAGGAGAGCCTTTATAATTTAAAAAAGAAAAAGCAAGAAATATCTCAGATTCAGTAGTCACTGAGAATGACAGTTCTTGAGCTCTGCCTTATTTTGTGCTCTCTCTATTACTCCGTAGACTGTTGAATTGCTAGATACCCTTTACAAAGCCCACTTTCTCTATCACTTTTTGTCTTCTTAATTGGCTGACTACTATTGACCGTAAAGCAGACTATGAGCCTGTGATCTTGTAAGCTCACGTATACTGAAATAAATACAAGTCCATGTTAATAGTTTCTGAAAATTGTCAGGAGAAAGAAATTCTGCTTTTCAAACAAAATTCCCTAATGGAAAGAACAGAACACGCTCTGACATATGTGCAAACATCCCACCTTGTCAAACTCACATGGGAAATTAATCTAAGAGTCCTAAGAACAGCACTGAGGCAACCCCCATCACAAAAGGGACATGGGAACATTACCTGGAAGAAAGAGAATTGTTTTTCCATGAGCAAGATATGAGATATGACCAAAGACAACATAGCATGGTGAAGCAGGGGTCCAGGAGTGGGGTGGGATCATTTGGTTTGCTGATGTGGTTGGTTGGAAGGGAAAAGGAAACACTTAATCAGGTGCACATTTTTGAACTTACTGTCCTTGGTCCCTTCCATAATAAATGGAGAAATACAGGGATTTCTACTATAGGACAGCTGATTCTAAAGGGTGACTGGTGCTAAAATGAATGCCTAAAATAGATCAGGTGAATCACATACTAAAAGTTCTTATCTCTTTTCATTGATGCTGAAGGGGGTGATTAAGACAACTACTGTAGTTATCTTAGACTGTGTGATATGAATTACAGTCCCCACACCAGAGTATGGGGATCTTGCCTCCTGCTGCAGATATAGCACAGGGAATGGGCTTACTTAAGGTCTTATTTTGGTGGAGAACTAAGGCACCTACTTCAGTTTTCCGCTGTCTCTTTTACCGCTGAGGACTGGAGATCCTGTCCTTGGCCTGGGAAAGGAGGCAGGCCATATGAGTACCATCTGCTGAGAACCTCTTGATCCCCCTTTATTGATCACCAGTTAATGTCAAGTTGAGTTGCCTACCTAGGGATGCTTTGACTGACTGCTAGCAATGTGGGGAGAGAAATGAAAAAGCAGCAGGCACTTACTCACTCCTGCAAAACACTAAATAGCCGTCTCTGGGGCAGCTTCAGGACTCTACTCCCTGGACTTGCCTCTCGTGTGTCCATTTACATAACTGATTCATTTTTATTTAGTTTAATATTGAAAGAAAAACACAGAACATATTAACATTTGTCCCACGTGAAGAAAGCAAAGCATTTATTTTAAAGATATGTAAAATGTATAATTAATATACAGAGAAAAATATTCATTACTGTTTAATTATAAACATAATACAGTAAGTGCTCATATAACAAACCGCCATGATTCTATATTGTTGACACTGTCAGAGCGCTCATCAGATTCAGTTATCATATGACTGATGGTAATTATACAGCTCGTTTCGTAATTAGATGTGATTCCTTCTGTAACTTCTAAAAGTGGGGCTATTGCAATTTGGAAGCCACTTAACTGCGTGATGTTAAACAGTCATGGTTGCTTGTTCTTGAGGGAAAATTTGGGAATGTATTATACTTGTCTCTGTATCTTCCTTCTGTTCAACCTGGGAGAAAGTCTCTTTGGTCGCCACGAATACAAGGATGTTCTTAGAAAAGAAGCATTTGCATGTGTGTATCTTTGAAAGAGATCATCTGTCACTTGGCCTTTATTTTAAGAAATTTGTGGCTCTAAACTGAATTCTGTGGCTGTGGAAGGCAATTTCCACTATAGTCCTTGTACCCACTAACATGTAGGGTTGACCTGCCATGTATGTAGCCTTTTGAAATGGGTATCCCTGTTTGAGAGGAGATGTAGGCTCTACACTTAAGCCTCAAGTTTTAATACAAGAGTGGAAGAAAGAAAAGACATTTTGCTATTTGATAAAACCAGCTTTCTTCCTTCTGACCCTTTAAAAAGTGTTGCTTGAAGTTGGTCTTGCTTCTAATTTGCTGAAATGGCTTAGCTCTAACATGATGGAAAATACCAATTCCTAGTGTATTTCCTCTCATATCTGCATGTGTTTCTTTGTTTGCTGTTTTTTCTCACTCAGTTTCAAGCATATTGCAAAGTTGCATGTAGTGGCATCTATGGCAGAAATAACATTATTTCTTTGTATGAGGGATAGCATAAAAGTGATGTCCAGAACTGTTTTAGATTTCTCTCTAATGATCTGTGCCTCAGGGAGGGAAGATAGGGGAGAGGGATAGGAAAAAAACCTTTGAAGAGAATGGAAAATCCATTTGCACAGATGTCTGCAAAATCAGTTTCCTCCCAAGCTGTTGTAAGACTTTTGAAGAAATCATTATATTACCTTTTAATCCCCTAGTGCCAACAGTTGCCTGTGTGACTAGACATTGCCAGCAATGGTCTGTGTGTCTGACAATCTTTCCTCAATGTCCATGTGTTAATTAGATTTGTTCCTGTGGAGAAGCACATTCATGTGTAAATAAACACTGACATTTTTTGCTTTTCAAATTTTGTCAGAAATTATGAATTGCAGGTATTAATAGGACCTGTCAAATGGTATGGAACATGATTTACTTCCTTTTTGGCATAAATTTTTTCCTGTTTCTATAGTCAGAAAGTACTACTGCAAAAATGTGACATGTGCATCAATTGTGATAGCCCATTCACCAAGAAACTGAGACATTTAGTCTTCCTTTCTTTTTTTTTTTTGAAGGACAGTATTTGAAGGACAGTATAGACTGAATATTATTCTAGTATTTTTTTATATATCTTATTTATTTCATATATGCATATCTGCTTAATTGTACACATTTTAGATCCCTGATGTTGTAACCCGTGGCATTTCTCTTGCTTATGTCAAAGTTGGTGTGCTCTATAGCTAAATATGTATCACACACAACGTTATTAGCATTTCTACATACTTATCTTTAGTTGTCTCCTGGGAAAAAGAAACTGTGGAGTGTAGTACTGGAAAATTCATGATACTGGTGCGTGGAGGACTGGGCTACAAGGAGGTCTTCTAGGTGCACAAAAGATAGCGCTGTGCTTTGCATGCATTTTTATATGTCAAACTGCTGTCAGTGAAAGGATTGATATGTTATTTCATACTTTTAATACTACTATCATTTATCTACAGCTTAATCTCCATCCTTATTTAGGCAAGTAACTGTATCAGAACTTGAGATGTTGCTCACCAAAGTAAGATTAATTTTTTTTTCCTCATATGTAATGATTGATTATTAAACCAGTGTAGTTATTTAATGTAGAGGTAATACTATGTAGTTAATATGATATCCTATGTAAACAATACTGTCTTTATAGTCTTAGTACTGAATACACAAATCCATGCAACTCTTTCAGTAACAAGGCTTTTTTTAATTGTTAACAAAATCTGGAAAAGTTATTGTTGAGGATGTGACTTCATATAAAATGTTTTATTGGGCATCCTTGGGTAGGAAGTGGTGAGCTAGACTGATTGCTTAAGCCTCAGCCACTGAAATAATAATTGTGTGTGTTGGTGACCCTGGGATTAGGATAAGAGAAAGAAAGTCCTTTTGTTTTTGAGGTCCTGTTGCTGTTACAATTTGTTAGAGGAGACTGTTTTCCTGTTGCACAAATAGTGCAACTCTCTTCCCTCCTTTTTTTTTTTTCCTTTTTCTTTTCTTTTATTATCCCTATAGAAGAGTGATGCAGATGCTATCTGAGCTTTGTTTACCCTGCTACAAAGATGATGTGCCCAAAGTCAACCAAGTAACCTCTCAAAGCCACTTAGGCGCGCATTATCTCAAAGATGTGAGCAGACACATGGTAATTGGTAGTAAGCAGAGTTATGTTAAATGTGGGCCTGAGGGGACCCCCTGTTTTGGGTTGTAGTTTATTATTAGGTGAGGAAATTACTGGACACCTCCAGCTGCCATTAATCAGCCATGGAGTCTGACTGGAGCCAAGTGAGAGGCCTGTGGGTGGATGCCGTTGAATGGCAGGGAAATACAACGAGACAAAGACAAATGTTTTCCAGCCTAGCAGCACTAAACTCTGCCTTTTCACAGTCCTTAACATGCATGTTCAAATTGATTTAGTCTGTTTACCCCCTCAGCCTAACCATCTATTTCCATTGAAGACTGACAGTTTTATGTGTTGCTACCATGTTATTATGTGTTGCTGTGCTGCCAGTAGCTATAGTATTTCAGAAGGGCTCACTTCCAGACATAAAGGGAGAAGGGGGATGGGGATTTTGAGTCACTTAATTCCTTTTTACAGGGTGCAAAACATGTTGAGCATGACACCAATTCTCTCCCTTTCTCTCATTCTTTTCTTCCTTCCTTTC
>VXBW01001076.1:983391-1046342 GCA_013400375.1 Thinocorus orbignyianus | reverse complement strand
TTTAAAAAAAAGGTGCTTCTTGTTTGACTGGAAAGCACAAAGCTATGAAACCCCAAAGAGAAACAAGTGACAGATAGAAACTGGATATTGAGTGGCTTGGTGTGATCAGGCTTGCTCTCTGGGTCTCATTTAGACCTGTCTTATGAATTCCTGAGTTCAGAGTTTTAGTGCACTCAGGTAGTTTCTTCTCTTCTGGTTTTGAAGGTTTCTTGCTCCTTTTCCCAACACATTTTCTTTCCAGATTTTGTTCTCTCCCTGCACGTCCCCCACTCCCTCCTCCATTTTTTTTTAATGTGCGCATATATAAAATGCGTAATAGCTCTGTAGAGTACTTGCACCAAAGTTAACCTGTGATAACAACAGCATCCTCTGGCAGGAGATTGCCAGTCGATAAAGAGGATTGCTTGGGATTCCCCTTGTACTTCCTGTCCCCTTGTACTTCCTGTCTCTGTTCCTGTTGAATCATAACATGTTCAGAAACTGAAAACAAAGGCAAAAAGTACTTACACAAAATGCTGGTTTCTGAGCTGAGGCTGATGTGGCACATCAGACCGTATGTGTACCTTGGACAGGCAAATCCTCTGTATTCTGTTTTGCATTGAAACATCTGCAGGTATGCTGATATGTAACTTAAAAAAAGTTGTGAACAATAAATAATTTAGTAAAGTTATTTAGATAACCAATTAGTAAACTAATGCAATAAGCAGAACAGCCATAATCCATGGTGCTACGTATACACAGCAGATATCCCTTCTGGTACTCCTGTCTCAGTAGGAGAGAAATATCCTTTCAAAGACACTAAGACTCAGTAGGAGTCTTAAGATCTCCCCCAAAACTATCTTTTGCAAGCAGGTGACCTTGCCTGATACAGTCTTTGCTATCATTAAGGGGTAATTCTTCACTGAGAGCCTATGCTGGCATCCATGTAAAAGTTCAAATCAGGTAATATCATAGCACTTTCTAAATTAATCTTGCAAAAATTACAAAAAAAAATATGGTCTCAGATAACAAAATCATTGCTTGTGCATTATTTAGCAGCGGCTGCCTGCTAAGTTAACTTAAACCGTTTTTTTTTTTTTTTTAAAGTCTTTTAATGGAGTCTGCATCATTTCATAGCATCCTATATTACATAGATAACTACATTAGAGGCCTCCTTTTTCAATATAACTAGTAATGTTTTCCAACATTTTGCAGTAGGAAGCTAACAGTGTGAATAAGCCACCTTAAACCTTATGTTTCAAGAAACTGATCGATTTATTTATTTTATTTTAAAATAATATATTCATTTATTTTAAAATTATTGTATTTTTATTAGTACACAATTGAAGCATTAACATCAAAACAAAACCATTTTATCTGCAACAATCTCCTTTTTGGAATATAAGGGAGAAACGAAGACAGGTGACAAAGAGGCAGATGCTATAAAAAAAGTTTGTTTTGATGGATGGATACAGCAAATTCTCCACACGACATTTCTGTACCCTTTTCCAAATGACATTTTAACTTTGTTCACTATTTTCATTTAAGCAGGATCTGTGGTTTAAAGTCAGGTTTCCTGAATTCTCTTTGCCTTTGGTCATATTCTATCCATGGATAATGGAGTCCCTGTTTACAAAACCTGGCTGTGTGGCTCTGGAGAATACTTTGGAAGGTGGTGATGTGGCCTATGAAAGCTGCTGTCAAGCCCCTAATGCCATAAACACAGATCAGGAATTGCTCAGAGGTCAAAGGCTTGCCACTTCCTTTCCCCACAGCAGAACCTCTACTTTTTTTGCAAAACCAGCTTTTGTCGGCTACCTCCAAACATAGAATCAGAGAATGGTTGGAGCTGGAAAGGACCTTAAAGATCACCAAGTTCCACCCTCCCTGCCGTGGTCAAGGACACCTCCCACTAGAACAAGTTGCCCAAAGGCCTATCCAGCCTGGCCTTCAACACTTCCAGAGATAACATCCTCTGTTATTCTTCTCCTCCTTAATGGCCAGTTTGGTGAGATGTTCTTGTGTACCAGGACAGCTCTCACCTCCTGGTCCTTCCCTCAGCTGGGCAGGCACAGCAACCAGTTCCTTCAAGAGATCTTTTGGGTATCTAAAATTAACCAGCTTTATTTTCTGTCTCCTTTCCCTTGCTGCACTTTCCAGCTTCCTCTCACTGATGGTTCTCATCTCTGACACTGCTGGGTTCTCTGGAGCCCGCAGGAGCCGTTTCTGAGTCTTCCCTCTGTATGTTATATTTTCTTATGTGCCAGTGTGAAAAAGATGAATACTGTCAAATTTTATTTTCTAATTTTCAGATTGGGAACATTATGAGATCTGAAACACAATAGCTTTTCTTTTAAAAGTACACCCATTCCTCTTTTCTATGACAGCTGCGTACAAAATAACCCCGAGAGGCTGGCAGAAGGCTCAACAATGCAGGAAAAAGAAAAAAAAATCAAACAAAAGGCAAATGGTTACATTAGAACATTAATCCTGCATGGCAAGCTAAATAACTGAAGCTCAATAAGGCCAAGCTTTTTTTATTTTTTTTTGAAACAGGAACAGATTTGAACTTAGAGTTTTGGTGATTATGTTTATGTTTGTGTCAGAACCTCTGTTAGAAAAAGAGAACTGAAAGCGATAGCCCTACATTCACAGGATATTTTTATTCTTTTTCTGTTTTAAATCAGAAAGAAAATTTGCTTGGGCCTAGTGATGAATGAGTTCTATTAGGGCATCTGTTTACATGCTTTATATAGCTTGGGAGCTTCCTCTGTGATTCAGTAAGAATCACAGGGAAATTCACAAGAAACTCTCAGGAATGACAGGGAAATTCATCCTTAACGATGTACCAGTCTTTGACAACAAGATGACTTTTGGCAGCAAATCTGTATGTCTGTTTTTGTTGGACCCTGAACACATGAAAAATGTGTAAAAACCTTTGGAGCCATTAGGATCATGCTATACTTATGTGTAGTAAAAAGCATCCTCAGACCTTTGCCAAAATATGGGTAAAGTTTCCATGATTCTGTCAATGATGTGGCATATGGAGGCCGTGCCATTTCGGTGTTATGTGTTCTAACTGTTTTCCAAATGCTTGATGAGGAAGTGGGATGAATCTGTCAGTTGGGGAGCTATGAGTGAACTGCAGCTGAATGGAGTGGCAGTAGCTGTCTGAATACCAAGTGGCTCTCACTGCTACTTGTTGAGTGAAACCTTTGTGGCATTACTGTACATGACAAATGTGACAAAATGGTCCTCCTGAAGGCTTTGGTTCTAGTACAGAATTGTTCTTTGACTGTGGATGAGTCAAGTGTTGTACATAGTTACTGTAATAAATATTTGTTAATAAATATAAAATTGTGGCATCTAATGTCTGCTGGGGACTGGCCTCTGGTTGGCCATCATGCCACTGATCACAACCCTTCGAGCACCAGCAGTTCAGCCATTATTCAGTCCACCTCTGTGTCACTTATCTAAGCTGCTCTGCATCCATTTGTCCATGAGGACATTATGGGAGGCAGTGGACTTGACTTTCCATGTTGTGAACAAGAGTACGAAGCAGGGAAATAGGCCTCTTTCAATCACTGGTTTGATGCTTGTCGTTTTTAAAAAAAGGTAACTGTGCTTTTGAACATAAAGCAATTGCCTTGTATTGATGTATACCACAGATACAACTCTCTCTGAACTAATCTTGTTTCATAACATTTTCCATTCCCAGTTGAGACTCACAAGTTCTTGTTTCACTAAAAGTAGGGTTCACATTGCAAATTTTAGACTTTTTTTCTTCCTTGCACGTAGTGCTGAGTAGTACAGTCAGTGTCTTTGAAATTTTCTTTCAAAATATGAATTGTGAACTGAGAGCATCTGTTCAGTTTCTGCTTCCACAGAAATATTGCTATTTCAAAGTAATTCTTCAAATGAATATACATTGAAACTATATAAACAATTTTGGTTTTGAGGAGCATATTTAACCCTGAGATTTATTGTCCATATAATTGTCTAACATCATTATCTTTTCATCATAAAAAAAATATAAATATGTGTACGTGGAGAATATATAAAATGGTGCTGCATGATTTAAAGATATAAATTGGTCCTGTAAACATACCTAAGAATTTATTTTAAATTAGTTTCTATTCAAAAGGATACAATAGTTGTTATTATCCCAGCTTTAGATTCTACAAAAACTTACCCATATGCTGAGATTTAAGTGTAGGAACTGAAGGGACAATGTTATAGGAGCATCGTCATCGTATTTCATTTAAAAGCTGCCTTTTTTGTAGTGGAAAAACAAAATGAAGTGTCTCCAAGATTTTCTAGTATAACAGCAAAGCTGGAGAATAACAAACCCAATCATTATCATCATATTGCTAAATGCTTCATGCCTGGGAAATTTAATTCCGGGTCTTTCCTTAAATCTCCTTGCCTTCAGCTCATTCTTGTAAACACACAGATAAATTAATGCTATAATGTAAGAAATCAGTATTTCTTTATGTAACATAAATCTAATTTTTGGTGACTTACCTGTAAAATTGCCTTACCCACTGAATTTTAAACAGCTGGCCTACACATCCTTTTCACTCAGCTGTTTTTCCTTCTGGAGATACTTAAATAATATCTTGAGGGTGTTTCCTCTTAATGAGGTAATAATACCCATATCCTGGGCTAAATAAACTTGAGGCCAAAGGCCTAGGTGTTTATTAGCAGAGGATGTGGTTATTAACAAATTTAACAGGAAGCACCCTCAAGTTATTATTTTACTGACATTTCTAATGATTATGCATTTGAGAAATAATTGGTTGAAAAATAATACTTACACTTTTAAGAGGGCAGGTGAAGCAGGAGATAATTTATAGGTCAGCTCACGGCAAACAAAGCTGCTATTGGTCTGGTACTTCTGAAGTGGACAGTAATACTGGAGGTAGGAGGATGAGTACGCTTTTAACTCTTGTTGCCCTGGGCACTCCAGGTCAGCCTGCCATTCTCCTTTGTGTGAGAAAGCCCATGGAAGTTTTAGTTTTCAATTCAAATCCAGTTAGACCATGCAATCTTTTAAGAGATTGCAGTTATTTGTCAACAGCAGAGGTAGCAAAAGCATATGAATTTGTGAAGTTTGCATGTTGTTAGCTCTAATAAGTGACAATTGGCATCCTAATCCTCTTTAGTAAGGGAGTTCTGCCCCCACAGGAGCAATAATAACGAGCTTAGCACTTATAAAAACTGGTTCCCATCTCTGGATCTTAATTGGTTTTGCAGGAATGGACAGAGGAATGGAGACAAAGGGAACTTAAAGAGCATGCCAAGTTCCTGTCATAAGTAAACAGCAGTTTGGAGAAGATTCTGGACTCAGTCTGGTGTTCCAGTTGTGTTGCTTCCTCTGCCTTGTAATATCTCTGTCCTCCAAATATTTGTGCCTCATGAATAGATTCAGAGGCCCTGGCTCCATTTGCCAGGCGTTTACCAATGTAGGTAGAGTTTCGTTTACACCACTTTTCATTTTGTATGATGCAAATGCTGGCAGACTGCACATGAACTGATGAGAATGTGCAAACTACTTTCAAACTTAAAGCTAAGCACATATGTATGTATTTGCAAGACTGCAATCTGAGAGAGATCAGATTATGCTGTTTAGTTTCACTCATATGAAATCAACAACCATATAAAATCCTACCAGCTTCCCTTTATTGCTACAGAACAGAGACTTACTGGATTGATTTAGACATGAAAAGAAGGTGATTCCATGAACTGACAAATCTGTACTGTGCTTTGTTTAGGGCAGAAATTGTAGCACAGTATTTTCAGGTTACCTAGAATCTGTGATCCAAATTTTTGTAAAGCTTCATATCCTCCATTAAAATATAGCAGTGACTAATTGCTATGCTGACAGCTTGCTTAAGTTGAATATAGGATGCTAAGTTCCTCATGTTAGAAATAAACAAAAATACAATGGCTAATAATGTTTTGCCTACAATTAACAGGAGAAATATCTCAATAGACAGAGAGGACACAAATGGATGTTCTAATTGCACATCTGTGAGAAACTGATATTTGCTAGTTCCACTGTAGCTTGACCTCTGTACCTTGGGAAGTTTCAGTCCCATAGGATTTAAATGATTTATTGATCTGGATGCAATGAATATTGCAGAAACAGGCTGTATTTCTAAGAAGTTAAATACACCCTCATTCTGTGTAGCACTAATTAATGTTTGAAAGAAATCCACACTCTTCTTTCACTGGAGTGGAAATACCAGCATTGTTCAATGTACCCTTGAATAAGTGGGAGGAAAGATGAAATATGCAGAGGATATTATATTGGGAAACTGGAATAATATGGCAGCAAGGAAATCAGCTCCAGTAGTTACATCTTTCTCTTTAGGCTTCTAAAAAGATTTTATGAGATGGATTAAAGAAAATCCAATGGAAAAAAACAACTTTTTTTGTATCAAGTTAGGAAAAACCTCGTACCCTACACTGGATATTATTTTTTTAATTGCAGTTATCTACCCAGAAACTAGATAAAAAATTCATAGTATGTATGCAAGCTTTTCATAAGTAGAGTTAAGATTTATATTGATGGGTTTCCACTACAAGTTTCAAAAATAGCAAGTAATGAAGATCAAGTGACTTTAGGACCAGATGCAACACAGAAAACTGAAATCCTTACCTTTATACTGGAAAGCTGGCCATAGATGATTTGTATTAATTTTATTTTGTGTATTTTTTTTAGAATTTTTACTTGCCTTTGACACAGCCAATACTCACTAGTGTGTATAGCTTTGAGTATTTGAGGAATTTTCACTGAAGTCAACACTTATGTCAAACATGGGAAGACTCCAGTCCCAACCCAGTGCTGGTTGTTAGGGTGAAGTTATTTGCCTAGCTACCTACCTCTTCCTGCCGAGAACAATCATGCTGTGTTGAACTGAAGTACAGCAAATCTCTATGTTTCTAACTACACTGATTTTTATATACATCTGTCTAAAATCAGTGTAGAGGAAAAAACAAATGCCATGCAGCTTGATATGTTCAACCTGCCAGAGATCACTGGAGGGCTTTTTTTTGTGGGTTTTGTTGGTTTTGGCTTTTTTTCCTGATTGTCAAACAAACCTGAACTTAATTTTGCTAAAGGAAAGTGATATTGAGGGAAGCAACAAATCCATTGTTATAGAGGAATGCATGGATATTTCCAGCTAGCAGCAAGATGTCTGCAATCAATATGGGAGCACCCAGAACACATGTTCTCCCTCTCCAGCTCAGCTCTGTCCAGCTGTGTGACGGTATCCTTCTTTCTGTGTTCTCACAGGTGGCAAACCAAGACCAACATTTGTTTCATGGAAGACAGCTTTCTTCAACAGAAAGTTATAATCCCTTTTCTAGGCTTTAAACCCAACTGATTCCTAAGGGCATCCCTAGTTAGTATTAGAAAATAAGAGGTTACTGTTGAAATACAATGGTAATATATCTAAAATACAAAGAAAACTCACAAAATCAATAGGAAAACACAAACATGCATTTGTGCATGCATAATGTGTATAAACCACTGTCCAGAGGATGACTCCATTAATGACAGGAGTATTACATAGCAAATATTAGCACTCATATAGTTTCACGTCTCATTTTTTATGTCACTATTTTTCACTTTTGATTTTTTTTTGAGGACTGTTCTGCCTTGCCGTTTGCAGATTATTTCTATGGTGCTTTATGGTTTTCTATGTGGCACATAAGAAATGTTTGAATAGAAGGCAAATCATTCTCAGATACATATTTGAGGAGTTAGTACATTTCTTCTAAACTTCTACGTATCTTTTATTAAGGCTGCTGTGAGGGCATCCTCCAGGTGTTTTCAGTTAACTATTTGGTGTACTGCAAACTTATTAATACATATTGTGTATTGTGCCTGTGTACTGTCTGGAGCTATTGTAAAACAGTATTTACTGAGGAAATAATTGAAAAGTTCATGGATACGATTTTAAAGGCACAATTTCCATTTCCTTAGAGGTGATTTATATACATATGTCAAATTTTAAATATATGACTCCCAAAAAGGCAGCCACAAAACACAAGGCTGTGGTCATATAACACAACTTCAGTGTCAAAGAAAGCTTGTATTTTAGGACTTTGACACCATTGTAATGAAATATGGCTTAATATAAAACTAACTGAAAGTCAAGTGTTATTTTGCAAGAGAAAGGGACAGTAGCTTGCTGTTCTTAAAGTTCCTGTGGTAATGGGTAATGTAACATGCAAACCCTGTGATAAGGCACTGCTAAGGCTAAAAAATGAAAATTAAGAATTTAAAAAAAGATCATGGAGGTACTCAGTTCTAAGGCAAATCTAGCTGTGAACTGAAAGCCTTCATTTAACTTTGTTAGTATGTGAATGACTCTCAATCTGGAGAATCAAAGTCTGTCCTACAGCATATTCATAATGAGCAGGGGACAGGCATGTCACTCCTTTTCTGTCCTTACAGAAAGCTCCCCTGGCAGCAGAGTTGGCAAACTTCTGCTTTTCGTTTTTCCCAGCACACCAACGCACTTGTGCCCCTTTGGATGCAATGACTACTAGGTTCAAATAGCAAATTAGTCCAGTATTTCTTTATGTTCAAACTAGTCTATGGACAAAGGCAGTAAGAGCAGGTTCAGGTTACTCAAAATAATTGTACTTTTCAGTGTATATCAGTCTATCAGGGCAACAGCTTTTTTATACACAGTTTATTGTTAGATATGAACAATAAGATGATATTTTGTCTGTAGCTGTGAAGGAAAACAAGTAATTATTCTGAGTTTGTGGGACAAAAATGATGCACATACTGAGTTTCACTTCATGAGGCTATTGATAACGTGAGGAGCTTGCTGTAAATGTAGTGCAAGTTATAATGCTCTGTTTTCTTAATGATATTTTTTATAATCTAGCAAGAACCAGGATATTTACTAAAATCTGTGCTAATGAAATTATGGAAATCAGATGTGGTGAAAATCAAACCTCTTCATTATTGTGGTCAATGAGAGACTGTAACTGGTCACTATGTGACAATTCTTAAGAGCCTCAAAAAAGAATGGTAGGGTTGATCTTGCAGTAAAAGATACGAACCAGTACATAAGAACATTAAAAAAAATAAAAAATCTTCAACTTATGTAGTCTGGAAAACCCACAGAGATAATGTCAACTTTAATTACTGTTTTCTTCTGAACACAGGGAATAGGCCAAAGGGCATGAATGGAAATTAAAGAAAAATGGGAAACAGATGGTAGGAAGCATGCTACAGGAACTGGAATACAGGCAGCACTGTACATAATTTACAAAAAAGAAAAGGGGCCTTATGAGTTATTTTGTCCCATTTTAAACAACATCTTATGGTCTGTTTCACAACAACGTTATTAGTAAATCAAGTCCCCATTGATAGCAACTGCTGTAGTGTTGCCGGAATTTAAAATTCTTCCTTCTCCAGACATCTTTGAAATATAGGTCAAGCCAAATTGGATGCTGAAAGACAGCCACATAAATGAATAGCCTGACATTCAAAAGTGCTGGTCACCAAAGTCACCATATATTTCAGAGGGTACTGGTTGGATACATGCCATTTTGGAAAAGGTTGACATTGATTTAAAGGCTTTAGTGTGGGATTAGGAGCCTAATTTTAATAAGCATTTTAAAATAAATCATGTCAATATTTATGATGATGTATTGCAAAATGCTGTTGCTTTGTTTTAGAAGCTTTCATCTGGATAGGAAATAGTTTAGTCCAGGCAGAATTTTTTTCACTTTACAACAGATTTCTTGAAGTTGAAGGAGCTGATTAGGGATGTACAGTGGGGAAGATCTGAAGTCTGAAATCAGAAAGATTTTAAATCACACTAAGCCATAGACTGATGAAACACAAAAAAACAAATTGTAGCCCTTGCAATTAATCCTAAAATTCATGATTCTTTTTGAAATTAATTTTTTCCCCCTTTCCTCCAAATCCTGCCCCATGAGGGGCATGGTGACAAGGCAGGATAGGTAGCAGGGCTGACAAACTTGCGGTGTATTGCTGAACACCCCACAGGCTGCCCCTATGACGACTCCTGTTCATCCTCCCACCGTCTTGGCCACCTTGGGCTGGGAGGGAGCAAGGGATAGCCTGCAAACTGGCCTGCTGCCAGGAGTTCACCCTTTTCCTGGCTCAGTGGCTGCAAGCTGGTCTCCCTGGAGCTGCTGCATGTTTTGTTTTGCTCCATTTCTTACAGGTAGGGCCCTGGGGCTGTACCCTTGATTCCACAGTGGGACTGTCACTGATATTATGCGTGCCAGTAGTAGCTTTAGTAGGAGACAGCTCTCCTCCTAGCGACACAATGCAATGTTTATGTGGAGTCAGGTCTACAGTTTTCATGGGAATCTTCTAATTTGTTGTCTAGGATGAAGCAGAATTGTGTTGAAATCGCATAAGGAACATGATGGCTGTTCTCTGAACAGCCTTCATCAGAAATGCTGTTTCAAAGGAGAGGAAATAAAGGCTGAATGGTTCCTTGCAAACATGTTAACGTAAGCTCAGTCATCTCTAAGCTTCCAGCACCATGATGGGAGAAGGTAATGAGGTCATGGGTTGTTTTTTTAGGTTCTGAAGACTGACTTTGAGAACTGAGGAAAAGTAAATAAAGGATTATTTATTAAATGAAGAAAGGATTATCCATTACAGGACAAATCTTGCTTGCTCTATGTGTACAAATAGTTCCCATTGACTATGAACAAGTCAAATACTTACATAAGACATTTATAACTTTTTGTGTAACCTTATAAAACTGCATATATTCTATGTCCTGGGCATGAGAAGCAAGCAGAAGTTAGCCAGTAAGGCTAACCTCATTTTTACTACAGATATTTTCAAAGATGTGTTTAAACAAGAAAATATCTTATCTATTTAACCACGGGGCAAATTTATCCAGAAAAATATCCAGATAGCTAAGTAACTTTCACTGGAGAGTCTCAATTGCTGTGATAACAGAGCATCTGTGAATAGGAAAGCAGGATCACGCAAAGCATGAAAATATTTGGAAGGTATTTAAATGGAAAGTTTCTCCTCCTCCCGCACATTCCTCAGAGTCTCTCAGAACATGGGGCAGGGCTGGCCTGGGGATGCTCTTTGCTGGATAATGGTAACCTTTATTACAAGACACTAAAAATTATTTTCAAAATAATTTTCTTCCAGCTCACCAGCTCTAGTTGTTCAAGGCAGCTTAACCAGAACATGATCGGTTTCAGCCCCTATCCAACAGCATGAGCTAAATACCACAATTACAGAGGATGCCAGTAGAGATAGTGTTTACTGTTAACTTAGTGATACTCCTAGCTAATAGCAACTGTCTCATCTCTGGCTCGAGTTTTTCCAAGACACAAGTGTGATGATACTGAGGAACCCAGAGGACTGAGGTGCTTCTGTCCTACCCTGTATGTGTGATGCATGAATTCATACCCACAACAGGTTCCATGGTGTATGGGTGCCTTGCTCCTGCACCAACTTCTCTGTCAGCTGTACAATGACACATTCATACTCAGTGACTGTGCCCCAAGTATGTTTAGTGATAAGTCACTTTGCAGTTTGTGCAGCCTGTGATGTTATGCTCTGTATGCTAGATACAAAAACTGTTCTCATCTTCTTTCATCCTTATTCAGTTAGAAATCACCTTGCTTTTTGTTTCCCATAGTTTATCTCAGGAATGTGTAGATAATTGCCTTTCGTTCAGAGAGAAGGAAACATTCAGCCTCCAATTTTAATGTTATTCAGAGAAACAGCTGAATACAAAAGGAAGATTTGGATGTGTTCCCCTCTTTCTTTGAAAAGCCAGCTATAGAAATTGAGTAGAGCAGACTTGAATTGCTACTAGACAAGTGTATTCAGTGCTGCTCTGGAGTAACTCACAGACATTCTTTTCCCTGTGCTGAAATATTTTGAAATCCCTCGTTTTTGTCTGAATGGCAAATGCCAAAACCTCACTATTTTTCATGAGGAATTCTTGTCTTCTGGCCAGCTCAGTTAGCTTCACAGCAAGAACTGAGAATTTAAGGTTACGGCAAAGGGAGGATTTTTACATTCATATGGAAGTAGACAGCAGTTGCTTTCAGTCCTTTGACCTCTTGTAACACTGAGATATCAAACATTAGAATCATGACACTGTACAGAAAGTTATTGAACCAACTAATTCCTCTGGGCTTTGACCATTATCTCTATCTACAATTTTTCTCTAAAGATGGTTTAGTTACACTTAGACATTCATCATGTTACTAAAAACCATACCAGGGAATTTTTACAGCAGCTAGCAAGTACTCCGTGCTCACTATTTCAAAAAAGGGAAAAAAAAAAAAAAAAAAAGGTAAAATTATGCATTCTCTCAATTCCATGCTGGAGTGTATTTCCTGTCTTGATCACAGTACATATTGCCATGGTCTAACCTGTCACCTGTAATCTGAGTTCAGTCTTCAGCTTGATCTATGCTTGCGCTGTAACTTTTGCAGATTCTGTTTTACATTAACTCAATGATAGGGCAGTTTTTATCCAACTAAATATTTGACTAGTCTTTTCCTTCCGTCTTTTCTGTGACAACCACAATCCTCCCTTGTGCAGCTCCCCCAGAGTGTGGTTGCCAAGATTACGCTCCTAGAACATAGTTTTGAGTACATCCCCCTTCCCTCAGTGTCCCTTCATTATCTTCTTGTCCTTGGTCAGAGGGCCCTTCCTTACCCCTCTCATAGTCAATGTCAGGGTGTTTCCATCCAGTCTATAACACCAGGCCTCACTGCCAGCCTCTTGGGTTTTTTTCCACCAAGCTCATCCTAACTACGTGTTGGCATTTTGTTGACCAAAATTCAGTCTTTGGAATTCAGTCAGGTGGACTAGACACTTTTCAGGGTCTACACAAAGCCCTGCAAAGCACTGTGCAGAAGCTGGGAGAGAGTTGAGGTCCTTGCCATACCCATACCAATGAAACATGAATTCAGCAACTGCTCAGAATTAGGTCTCTTATCAAGAAAGACAGGAGCTTTCCTGGAGTCATGAAACATTCTGTGGAAACAAATTAGTCCCAAGAAAAGTGGTTATTACTCTTGAACTTATTATAGGCTGTTAGGGCTGGATATTCAGCTTGGTGCTTCAGGCTATGCAGATCTGAGTCCCAGGCAGTGTCATTTATTTGACTCAGTGTAAAGCCACAACTCTTGCTTCAATTCAGAACATGAAAAATAGTTTCCACTGGATTCCCGTAGTTTCGACTTCATCACTTGAGTTACAATGATTTCTTGTTGTGCCTGAACAGAGTCCACAAACTCTGCAATTTACTGCTTCCTGCAACAGTCTGACACGGTCCCCTGTGGGAGAAAAATAAGTTAAACAGAGAACTTTTTCCTCTTAACGAATTATATTGATCTTGCAGATGCTGAGTTGACTTACTGTGTTTTTCCTTAGTGCACTTGGCTTCAGATTCACTTAAGAGTAAATATAAAAGCCCTATCATCTCATTTCCCCTAAAGCCTAAGCATTATAATCTCTGTCAACCACTGACATCCAGTTTTTCTTTTAAAGATGAGATTTCATAGTATGAACCAGCTCTTCAATATTTGCTAAATTCTTTGTCATTTTTCCCCAATTATAACTATTTAATTTATCTCAAAAAAATATGTGGTTTATACAAAGCCTGGATTTCAAGTGCAATATATACAAAATATAAAAATTTAAATTTGAGATATAGTTTATGCTGTTCTTTACTGGAATGTTTCTTCTTGTTTCAAAAACCACAAGAGCTTAGCTTAAGTAGCCTGCTTGAGAGAGAAAATTCATAATGTGTCTACTTCAAGGCCCTCCTTGTCTAAGGACTAGCTAGACTGTGGTAAATAATCCACAGACCTTAACAAGAGGCAATGCTGACTCACATTTCTTCTGGAAGAGCAGTAGCTTGCATCTTTTGGTATCCTTCTTCTTCATTCTTTCACCCCTTTTCTGTCTTGTTTTCCCTGAGATGGGAATGAAGAGGTTCTTCCATCTCTGGAGACTTCTGTGATGTTTATTTGACATACATCTTTATACCTTCCCAGCAGGCTGTAACCTGTGTTTCCAAAATGAGAATGACTCTTGGCATGTGCCTGTAGACCCCATGTTCTTACACAGCAGGAATCTGTTGCCTTTATATCTTCCTACAAGATGGGGAACCTCCTCATAGGCTTTCCTATCTGTGAAGGTTTTTCCACATTCAGCCTCAAGAATCTGTATATACATCTGGATATACAAAGAAATATATGCATGTATATAAAGATATGTAAAGGATATACAAAGAGCATGTGATCATTGGCTTGACCTCAACCAGGTAGTACGCAGCAATTTTTTTGTCTTGAAGCGATCTTGAGGACGTCATTAATGAGTTGTGATATGACAACACCACATCAATAGTGCAATATGATTCTGTTTTGATTTAATGTTTGAGAATTGACCTTTTGTGTTAGGTAACGTACACATGAAATGAAAGAAGCAGTTTTGGTTCCAAAGGCTGTCTGTTTTAGTGTATGAATCTAATGTACTAATCTCTTATTTCTTGTTGAGTAGTTGGTGTGTACAGAATGTGCAGCTTGGCGGGAAAATACACCACCAAGGCACTTCCACTTCCAAGCTCAGTGTGTGGTTTTGCTCTTCTAATCTTCCCTTTGCTTGCTGTATTCTGAGTTGTTTGCATACCAGTGCTAAGGTGATTTTATGCTATTATGTTTTGTTGTAATTCAGCAAAACCCACAACCTTTGCTTTCATTCTGCAGAGCTTGCATGACTGGCAGAGAATGGCCCTAACGTGCAACTTACATTTCTGCAGTGAAAGAGGCTAAGTTTAGAGCAAAAGATTTTAAATTCCCTTAGTAAATAAAGGGGAAAAATATTAATCTCTGACACTGTGTGTTACAGTTAATTGATTTTAAAAAATTACTTTGCTTCCTCATTTCTGGCTAGGAAGCAATAAAACCAGCCCCTATTCAGTTCAGAAATTCACCGCAGAGATGTTGCAAGTGGAGAGAGCCAGGAAAAGAGAGAGTGTAAAATACTTTTTAAACCAGACTCTACGTTTCTCTATATTGGTGGATTACCGCAATCATTTTCCCTTCCTTCACAGAGCACAAAGGATGTAATACTCATGAGAATTATGTCTCAGCCCTTCAAATGCTAATAACTATATTATACAGTTTAATCAGAGGTGATATTTTTTGGAATGAGCAAGCTGCAGGCAGCCACTGGACATTACTGTGGAATGCAGGAGGAAGGGGAAGTCCTGCTTCATATTTGGCTTTGAAAATTGGACAGCCTACAGGGTGTAAGGTGCCTGGCTCAAGCTTTGGTGACATGGAAGTTTGTATAGCTGTCCCTTCTTGTGTGCTGCTGTGTTGAGATCAGGCACAGATGCAGACCCTGCCTTTCCCCCTCCCCGCTTTTCTTCCCCATTCTGGTATGGAGCCTTGCATGGTCTGTGGGGATTGTCAGGATAGCCATGGTGGTACGAGATGTCTGTCCTGGAGCAGTGCTCTACCTTTGTATTGCTGGGAAAGACTGGGGAGAGGCAAAGGGCTAATCTGGGATTGCACTTCTAAGCTTTTATTTCAGTGCAGGCATGTTTAAGGTCTCAATGACTGTTCTCTGCTTTTCGCAAAGGCTTGTTACTGATGCTTTAAAGTGTACTTTTGCACAAAAAGTTACAATACTGGCTCATACTCAGATATGAGCTAAAGATCATCCAATGCCTTTTGGAAAGACGAAGGATCATTTGAGTACAGTGCTCATGAAGAATTCTCAAAACAGGTCTAATAAGTTGATGCAATCTTGTGAGGAAGAGACTGGAGGCTTTTTTTCCTTTTTAACCTATTAATCAAAGGTGAAGTGTTGAGTAAGGGATGAGCTTATGAGGAGAAGAGGAGTCAATGATATGCATCCTCATCTTAAATTACAAAATGAGCATTTTGAACAATTTTCACAAGCAGGAACAACTTACGGGACAGGGAAATGTCAAACAGTTTTCCTGTCCATCGCACACCATTTGTGAATGCTACTAAAAATTGCAATGTGCTTTCCTATGGCTTCTAGTGGCTGCAGATAGTGATAGAGTACTGTTACTACAGGTAATTGCAATTTTTTTTCGAGACCCAGATGGGAAGAAAGTACATGCTTCTACGTTTCTCATATGCAAGAGCCCGGTCAACTCCCTGAATTATGTGGGAAAAGTGCTTTTTGAGAAGATTGTCACTTGGAAGATAAAAATTTTGTAGCAATAGAAAACATGAAAGACAAAGTGTAGTTGAGGCCTATGGTATTCCTCAGATTGTGTTCCTTTTAGAAGGAGTCTGTTGCTGGTTAGAAAGACTGTTTAGTGCTTCAACATCAGTTTTGCAGTTTTCTCTTTGACACCTTATCTGTTATGGTGACAACTGTGGCCTTAGAGTCGTCTACTTTATGGATGGGCAAACAATATGATCATTAAAGATGCATGCAAGGTCAGAGGTTGGCTGATGTTTGTTTAATTGAGTCCCATGGCAGAAGTTGGAAAATCCTCAGCAGGAAAGGTTGTCATCCAGGGCACATAAGAATACTGAAATAGGTCAAATAATTTAAGTGTGACCTTCCTGCATCTGGTGGAGCTTTAGGGTTTATTGCACAGTGACTTTAAAGTGCTTTTGCAGTTTCCTGATCCTAAATATGCTAAATCTATTCAAGCAATATTGTAACAGAAACTCGAGGTCCTAGTGTGTAAGACAGCTACTACTGGGTTTGATATTTTTGAATTATAAGCTAGATTGTACAGTGCTTTAGCATTATACTTTGCATTCAGTTAATTGGGAAAAAAAAAAAAAAAAAGAAGAAGAAAAAGGAGGTAAAACATAAAAGACTACAAAGTTCCCCTAGTTTGTGAGAAAACAATACTGTGCTAGAACAAGATGACTGGCATAATTCATTGATGAACATAAACCGGTGGTGCAAGCTGAAAAAGAAACAGATATCCCTGGTTAAAGAGATGGGAATTTCCTGGTGTGCACAAAGTGCCAGTGGGTGCCAGGAACAGCAGAAGATCTTTAATGCAGAGAAGTAGTTTAATGACTTAATGAACCTGCTGTACTGAATCAGTCAAAAACCATCTAGTAGAGGTTTTAGAAAAACATGCTGACTTCTGGCAAGACCTGCTTATTTACTGGACTTCACTTATTTTATGGGCTATGATAGATCATTACTTTCAAATTATATATGAGGATAATTACCGGAATTTCAATGTAGTAGCTGTCTCCTTATTTTCTGGGAAAAGTTCATGTATAGATAGAAAAAATGCTTATTGCTTTATGTGATTTCCCTCAAGAATACTCAAAAAGCCTAAGGATGTTTTACCTAACTGTTCTTCCTTTTGAAATTTAGTTTCATTAAGATTTAAATGTACTGTGGGCTATACTATCCAGGAGAAGATTAATAATGATAAATGTGAGAAAAATAATATTTTTTTTTGCACTGAGGCTGTAGGGAGACAGTCTATCTATTGTCTGGGGCAGAGATGTGACATGCTTGGATTATGTTACTTTACCATTTCTCATTCACTCTGTTAAAGAACTGCAAAATATTATTTTTGGTTTTTATGTGTCATGTATGTTGAGGACTTTGCATTGAAGGAGAAGTGAGTATACTGGAGACTCTCAGGAAAAGCTGGGGATTGTAATAGAAATGGTGGGTGCTTGAAGGCAAAATTAGGCAGCTTAGAATATACTTCTAGAAGTGAAAATGCTGTCTTAGGTAATTAGACTATGCTGTTATTCTGCAGTTTAAACAAGTTTAAACATATTTACATGACAATAATGTGTAATACTTGATATCCATATCATGGGAACCCCTGTGCATTCTTCTAGTTATCTATATGGTGAAGACTGAATATAAAGCTCTTTGCAAAGAAAGGCAAAAGTATTTTAACATATCATAAAGGTCAGAATCAACTCATCTCCGGCAACTTCTTAGCATAAGTAAAGCTGCATATAAAAATGGGTCTGAAATTTTGCACTTTTGGTCACATCCTCCCCTTGCGTAAGGCAGAATAGCTTCCTTATGTCCAGTCAAGCTGGGACAATTTATAGCATCTGGCAGCCCAGCTATACACATGTGAAGTATATAGATTCAGAGGGGAATATTATTTTAAAAATATGCAAAACATTGTTTTCAGAGAAAAGGAAAAAAAAGTTAGGTATTGCAAAAAACTTAGACATGCTTCGGTTTCAGTTTTAGCGTGAGCCTTAGAAACCTGGCCTATGTCCCTTAAGTGGTTTGCAACTGCAGGCCAACTTTCAAGGGGAACACCCTGCTCCCCATGGGGAAGGATTTATGATTTTATTCAGGATGTATGAAACACGATGATTTTGGCCGGATTTCAGGAAACAAAAGAGGGGGGCAGCGTCTACATTCATTTACACCCCTTTCAGTCTGCTTGCTGTCAATGAAGTTTTAATGACAATGAACAAAGACAGAATGTGGACTACAGAATGGGAACCGTGTGCTTTGTAGATTGGCCAAAGGAAAAAATTAAATTGAAAAAAAATTGCTGACTCTTTTGTGAGCAGAAGCTGTTGGTGCTGGCAGAGCTCTGAAAAACAGGGCTGCAGCAGCAAACAACAGCAGCAGATTTGGAGAGCCCCCATTAGGGACCTTTCCTCTAGATCCTGAGTTCTTGCTCTCTCTGACTTACTGAAACAATCTGTTATAATACAGTGTGAACTCAATCTTTGGAAATAATGAAATCAGTTGTCTTTCCAAAATTCAGGTATGTGCAGACAAGTAATTGTGTTCCTGGAATATGCTGGGACTTTTCATCCCCTGAGCTACACAAATGGACATTTATGCATTTTGAGGGAAGCTGTTTGAAATGGAATTTTTAAAACCTAAGAAAACTGCATGGTATCCAGTCAGTGGAAGGAAAGGCTTCCCCCTGCTCCTCCTCACTGATAGTTGAATGTTATCTAACACATGGTAACTTTCATTTAATGGAAGCGGTGTGTGGGGGGAGAATTGCTATCTAAAAGAAGCTGTTTCTGAGCCAGATCCTTGGCTTGCATCCATTGCCTCTGCACCACTGGTACACGAGGGAATTCCTTGGTACTGCCGAGCTGCGGGAGCTTGCCCCCCTCAGCACCCTCTTGCTCTGCCTTTCACAGGAGGGGGAACGTGCCTGGGATGTAGCTGAGGCTAGGCAGGAGAGATACTTAAACCATTTGTGAACTCTGGCGAGCCCCAGCTGCTGAAATTGCCCTTGGGATGATGTTGCAGCTGAACACAATTTTGGAGAGTCTGTAGCAGCTCAGTGCTGCTGAGTGGTGTCCCAGCAGGCCCCCACGTGGGATAGATATTCTTGTTGATGCACTTGGATCTTGGTGACCGAGTACCTGCATCCAAATATGCTATCAATGACCTCAAAAAAGAGAGACAGGCTTTGCTGGATGGGAATGAAGACCCCTGCCTATCATCTAAACATATCTGCATTTTGTAAGCAAAGTAATAACTTAATAATACACTGGAAGGAACAGGTATTGCCTTGGAGGCTGAAAGTGAGAACTGAACTAGTGAGCTGTGTTCCACCTGGGACCTGCGAGAGCCTTGAGGTCATTGACAAAGATGTCTTGACTTGAAACTGTAAACTTTCTTTGGGATATGCTCTGCTCTTGAATAATCAAGTATGGAATGATTTATTGGCATTTTATGCAGATAGAAGAATGAGTCTAAAGGGAGACAAATACACTATTGAAATGAATTTCTTTTTGATGGAAACAGAAATGAAATACTTAGCTTGTTTTGTATCATGATGTAGCTTGCAACCCTCTACATGTCCTTAGAGAGAGAGAGGGTTCATGCCTACTACAGATATGTAATGTTAACTGTCATTAAATTTTTCATGTAGTCTCCAACACATGCACATCGTGGACCTTATTACTGCTCAACAAAAATCTTGCACAGTCTCAAATTCACTAAAAACCAGCAGCAATGCAGCAGCATGCTCACATGAAGCAAGAAAATCACCACGACAAATGTTAGCCACAGCAAATTCAGGGTCTGACAGTCTCACAATACTAAGATGGTCATGTCTTTCTTCCTTCTCATATTCCTAAATACATAGTAAAATACTGAAATGTAATTACACAGTAGATACATGACTGGAAAACTTTCCCTCACCTGTAATATACATATAGCTGCTTTGTTAATATTGCCATTCGGGTACAATTTAAAATCAAGAGAGAAAGTTATTCCAGAACCTGCACAAGAAGGTCACAAACTCCCTTTGAAAGCACTGATACTTCCTTTTGTTCACTCTTATGTATCTGATTACAAATTACTAAATCCTGCTGCTATTTGAGAACTTTTAGATTCTAATCAGTACTTTGATGAATGTACAGCACAATAATGCAGATGAGTGATGTCATCCTTTTATGCATACAGCAGCGTGCATGGACGAAAATATGGAGGAACCATTCAAAAGCACTGAGACCTTTGTGATCTGGGAGCTTCCTCTGTAATCAATCATGATTGTAAATTGTTGCCTAACAACCAGACATTGTTAAAATGTCTAATTAAACATTTTAAAAAATCACATAGATACAAAATGTTCTACTTAAAATGTGAAGGGTTGCTTTTATGTTGATAAAATAGAAAGAAAATCTGAAACTAGGAAATGTTCCAGAAATTGACTTGAATAAATAAGAAGGAAACACAAGTAAGTTTCTGGAATGTCAGCAAATTAAATATTTTTTCTGTGGCATTTAGGAATTAGGTAACTTCCTAAAACTTTGTGCAATAGTAAAGGAGACTTGTTATTAAATTAAGTGGAGGTAAACATCATAGCCTTTTTTTCTGTAATGAAATGTAATGCTATGAAAAGAAAATAATGTAGTCAGGTGTTAATAAATACGCAAAAAAAATCTTAAAAGGTAGGGTGTTTTTGTAATATATAACAAAACCAAATCATTGAAGTAAACATCATAATACTATTATAAACATCATGCTGTGTCTTTTTTTTTAACTGCAGATGACATGGTCCTGACATCTTCTTTAAGTCTGTTTAACACACTTATATTCAGTATTTTCATTGGATATGAAAACTCTGTAGGACTATTCCTTAAACTCAAAACTGCACTGAAGAGATGTGAGGACAGTGCCATGAATTTCTGAAGGGGAAAGAATACAGAGACTTACCTCTCTGATACCTATTCAACACCATCTGATGTCCCAGATGGGATAATGCCTCTCTGTTCATATGTAGTCTTTATATTTGTTTGCCTGTGCGGTTTTGCATTATGTCAATATTCTTTTAATGTGGATTACAAAGGAGTGACCTTGCCTTATTTTAAAGCACACATCATTAAACCGGGCTAATTGGGGAATTTCCTGAGAAGATGACTCTCCTGCCCCCTCATACTGTGCATGGGTAGTTGTGTGTGTTGTTCTTCTGACGCTATCCGTGAAAAAGATAAGAGAAGGAAATGTAACTGAAGCGGACATTCCTAAATGGTACGTGGTGCAAAGAAAAGGGCTGTCTGTAGAGATGCTGCTAACTGAAAGCAACTACTTTTTAGTAATCTTTCTCCTTTCCTCTGCCAGGGATGCTAGCACTCCCGGCACTTTGAGATAGTGCATCTGAAGTACAGGAAGAAGACTTGTCCTGTGTAGGCTGTTTGAATATCTTAGATATATCTGCTCCCTCTTAAGGAATCAATGCTGCGTATTGATCGTAAATTTGATTGAGCAATCTACTGTGCTTATATCAAACTGGCAATCAAAATAGCATAAAAATACTAAACCACTTGCAAGTTTATTACCAGAACTAAAAAGAAATTCTGTGGTTCTGTGATCATAGATATACAGTGTAGTATATTCAGCGTAGCTTGATTTCAATTCAAGAACTAGAAACTAAATTTTGCGCTTTTTAAAATTTAACCTACATCCCTTTATTTTTCTATCCCATTCTTTCTAAGTGCACAGATATCTATTTATACAACTCCGTTGTCCATGCTGTTTTGTCTGGGAAGTCCATTATACAAACCTGATGTTTTTCCCAGCTGCAAAGAGGTTCTCCTTGCAATGTGTCACTTTTCATTATCATGGGATGCTGTCTTTTCAACACTTAAGCATGTCATGTCACCACGTGATTAACATTTAAAGCAGTAGTACACTTCTTTTAGCAGTGAAAGTCAGTATTACTTACCTACTTGGTTCCCTTGCTGATTGTAATAAGGGAAATCACTATCCTCTAACTGGACAAATGTCTTTCAAGTGAGCTTGAAATAAAAATGGGTAGTAACACAATATCAATTCATTTCGTTCCCCGTCCTTCCTCTTCTTCCATCATAAGTAATACATCTGATGCACTTCAAAAGATCCCTGTCATAAGATAAGCTGCAAGAAGTTTTCAGTAATTTCTAAAGAAATCATGGAGTCGGAAACATTGGAAAGGGTCACCTTGAATCTCTATAAGAAAAAAGCAGGCATGCTAGCCCAGATAGTCTTTTATACTTTCTGTGCTGTAAAGAGGGGCATTACTGTTGTGTGGAAGGAAGGGGTTTTATGATCAAGAGCAGAAGAAAAGGATTTAGAATTGTTAATATACTGCTTGAGTGCTTAGCCATTTATATTTACAGTAATTGCTTCTGGGGAAAAAAGAAAAAGAAAAAAAGTCATTTTCCTGCCAAGATGTAGGAAAAATAAAGGCTGATTGAATTAAGTCTGGGAACCAGTTTGATTAGAAATTGAAACAAATCTCCTAGGACTCTAGGAACCTGGTTCATTTGTGGCATTCCTTCCATACTCTAATGGGCTCTGATGCTTGATACTGAGTGATAAGAAATGCTTGTTTCTGAAAACAACTGTTGTGGGTTTGGTAGTTTGGAACCACATTTTGAGAGCTGAATGCAAACCATAAGTATCTGGAAATGCAGGCAAGTCCGATTGTTCCTCCAGGTATGATTTGAACTGATGGCTGTTATTTCAGAAATGTTCACAAAAAAGCACTAGATTTACATGTTTCAATTTTGGAAAGAAAAGCAAGGCCACCATTGTTCCAGAGAGTGAGACTGTATGAAACGTATGTAACGTGTAACAGCATATGTGCATTTTTTGTAGGCCCTTGGAGGTACTACCTATCAACATTTCAGTATTTTCTGTTTACTGAGCTGTAGCCCAGTGCCATTTTGCTGGGAGGATGCCAGTATTGATTCGGAATCTGGTTGAAAGGAAAAACGATCGTGGTCTACACTCTCGTTTATATTAACTCAGGCCTTCAAATACCTGAAAACCCAGTTTCTAACTTTTCATCACTCGTTAAAACTTGTAAGGGATATTTGGCTATTAGAGCCTTCCAGTCCTTTGCAGCTTGCATCGTTCCCAGAGCAAACTTGAAAATTAGTTTCTTGAAGCACTTGTGATCTGAGAGCAACAAATCCTTTGGTCACTAAACACAGTCCTTCCCTGTTTTCTTGTTTCTATTACTTCCACTCATCATCACAGTTTAATTAGGTCAAAACTCCCCGGACTGCATCTGACATAACCGCAGCTCAAAGACTTGTGTGTTGCAATCCCAGAATGGAGGCTGCAAGGATGGAGGTGAGCATTTCCCAGCCCACAGCACTATTATCATTTCTAGGCCTTGTGAAACCCTACACAGAAGCAGAAAACCTGCTCAGGGACAATAGGTCTAAATAGCTACCTAAGATTATGGATTTCTAGGGGTTTTACCCATTTTGCAAGTCATAGACAAAACCAAAAAAGTCACATGTGGAATCACAGCGTTAAATGGTAGTGGAAGTATACAAACACTGAAACAATGAAGAATAATTATGGTGAATTTATGAAAGACGGGCTAGGACAGGAGTTTCTCCTCCATTAGTCTTGGAAACAAACTCACTGGTTTTGCATATTTTTATATAGAAAAACGAAAGTTTCCATATACTGGTGATTGTAGTGATAGAATTTTTTAAAAGAAGCTGTTTAATAACAAATACATTTCACATGTAGCTCTGTTTTGCAGGTAGCTCTTTGAAAAGGACAAATTAACAATTGTTATAGTTTTATATAATATATAATTATCTATCCTTTACAGAATAAGGAGTGAATAGTGAAAGCAGAGGTCATGCCTTAGCATGCAGTACGTGAAGTGCTAGGTAAGAATACTTTTTTATGTGGCTACTTCTTTCATCATTTGGAAATTGTGGGAAAATATTTCTAGAATACAGCCTTGATGGGCATTATATTTAAAACCTAATTCCATGAAGAAGACAGCACAACAACTAATTAATATTGATTTAATTTTTAAAATCTTAAAACACCTGATTTGTTTTGCTATCAGCTAATCATAGTAGAGTCTTGTTGAATGCAATTGATATTGGATTATTTTTATGGCTTTTGACATACTATAGAATATATGTAGGAACTGAACAGTGTAAACTCAGCCCATGTTTTGGAAAATGGATTTTAATGAACTTTAGTGTACAGTGGAATTTTTGATAACTTTGCAACAATTGCAAAATACAGGTATTGAGAGAAAAATGTGTAAAGAATTACATGCATGATGTGTGCAGTAGCACTTTGCATGCAAAAATTTTGTGCAAATAGAAACAAAAACCCCATGTGGTGTAGCCTGGAACTGTAATGCATAGTGTAGATCTGAAAAAAATCTTTTTATGACCTTGCTTCCTTAGAGCAAATGCATCCTGTTATAGCAGGATGATATACTGAAGATGGATCTGTCTTCAGTATGCCTTAGCATACTGCATATATATTATCAATATAATATAAATAAATAATAAATATTGTGCACAAAAATTAATAATACCTAACATAATATAAAATCAATATAATATTTCAGTAGATAATGCTTAGCAACACAAAACTTTTACAAAAGAGAGGTTATCTGAAGCATTTGAATTATAAATGCTTACAAATCATTGAAGTTTATTATTTATATTCCAGAAGAAAATGCAATATAAAGTTGATGAGTTAGCAGGTTCAGATGAAGGTTACATGACATTTACCAGGCATTTTTTTACCCAAATCTATGGACCAGATGAGAGGCAAACGGGGAAGACAGTGATGCATAGCTGTTTCAGTATGTTCTTGTACATTTTCTGTGGTTTCTGTTCAATTTGGTTATGTGTTTGCTTACATCTGCTGGGTGGCTCCATGCTCACTTGGACACTGAGCCCAGAGCATTCTTACATGTGCTTGATGATATTGTTGTTGGTTAAAACCTGTAGAACACCTCACCTCCCTAAAAGAGCCCAAATAATTTTCAAAGGATTTTGTGGACACAGTTTCAGTCTTAGGCTTAGGAAAAAGAAATGATTCATTCATCTCTGGAGAGTGAAAAGGAAGGAAGCTGCAAAAGGGAAGAACAAGGAGATGGTGCAAAAGTAGGCAAGAGAAAGTGAGAGAAAGCATCAGGCATAGGAGTATGAAAGAATGAGATAAGTATAAATGGAGCAAAAAAAATGCAGTTATATTGTTTTTCTTTGCTTTAAATGTCATGTAAGCAGGGCAGTCAACAGGCAGATGATTATACCACCAGGCACTTTAGATTACATTAGGGCCCAAGACAAGCTTTGCTCTCCATGTTTTATGATATCTTTTGAACCCTGTGAAAGAATAAATGAAATAATTTGTGATGTGACTCATACAGGAAAGCAGATAATCGGTGGTCTACCATAATACAAGTGAGAAAAAGACAAAATAACAGTCAAGGAGCAGTTACAGTAGATATTGTGCTCTTTTTATCTTCTGATATTGTTTATCATATTAGTATTATCATTATTGTTTGCTAATGTTATTATATCATCCTGTGACAAAAATTCAAGGCTTGGAGCCAGGACCCTAGACAAAACAGCCTAATGCTTATGGCAGTTTCTTCTTTTATTGGTTATTAAATTGCTTCTGTGAATGAAAATAATGATAACAACAGGGAGAAATGTACACCATGCTGTGACCAATTTCCTGCCACACCATGAGTGATGCACATAACTGCGTTCTGCAGCTGTAATGCTGCTCTTAGATGGAGGGAGCCTGAATGCGGACCTTAAGAGTTGGGCTAGAGTGACCTTCTGAATTGCACTGTTAACACTCAAAAGACAGATGCCTAATTTAGTTTTTCTGACTACACAGCTTCCTGCATACTGCAAAACAAAAATGCAGGAAAATAGGTCTGACAGGACTGGTTGGCATTCAGACTGAGGTTTCAGTATTGATTTGCTATGGGGATATCAGTTTCATGGTGAAGTTACAAACTTCCTAGCTTACCATCTGTATCTGCATTTTGCTGTCTTTTCTCTTCCTGTGATTTTATTTATTAAATTACACTAAAGGGCAGCAGAGCAAACCCCTGATGAAAATCAAGTACCCTGTGCTTTTCCAATGAATGAATAATATTATTATAAAAGGCTATCATCTTCAGTTTTATGCAGAGCCTTGATCTATACCGTATGTCATATTTTTCTAAAACCCTTTTCTTAATACTTGTGTAGGCAGACTTGAGAACTCCAAAAATTAGCTAATGTCACACCAGTAAACATGTTTCTTGAAAAAAGAGAGATATAAGGAACATTTCTACTGGGGATTACATTTGGTTCTATTTTTTCCATTAGATCATGCTGCTCTGGAGTTCCTAGACCCTTCTTAGAAGATCTCGCTGGCCCTTGGACTGTGATGCAGAACATCCCTTACATTCATTAGTAGCTTATATTGGAAGCAGAGGGCTTCTGAGCCTTTCAGCTGTAATTCAACAACATTAGTCTTAGGCAGGAAAGTGAAAATTTATTTACTGAAAGTAAAATATTTGTTTTGGCCAGAATGCATTTTTTGGCACTACTACTGACGTTTTTTAGGTCAAATTTTGGTAGTAGGCTAGTAAGCCTGTGATTACAAACACAGGCGAATTTAATAAAAGTTTAGTCCGATCTCATTCCTCTTGGTGTAAATCCAGAGTATTTTCCTGAAATGTACTGCCATCTGACTAAATTTTCTGTTTCTAGTTTCTGCCAGTGTACACAGTATTTGGTGTTATCAGCTAAGAGTACATGTATATTTAGATTTTCTCATTATCATAGAAAGTAAGAAAAAATAGCCAACCCACTTTATGATTTTAACAATGAGTGTAATGACAACCTAGCAATCCTAAGCAGGTAACATACACTCATGTAACTGATATGACAATTATCTGGTTTAGTAATAACAATTAACTGCGACAGTAACTATAGTCATGCAATAAGAATAATGCAAAAATGATCTTCTGAAGAAAGTGAGTATTACCACCCCTTTTATGCCGACAAACTCAATGCAAGAGGTTAAACAACATGTCTAGCACTTCCACGTAAGATGGAAATGAAACATGTGTAGACAAATGATGAATTATGCCATGTGCATAATGTTACTTGTGACTTTTAGATCCAACTATGCTGTATTTATACTTTAAAGCTTGCGGAGGTAATCAAACCAAGACTGAGTACTTCCCTTCTCTTCCAGATGAAACTCCTCTATGTGCTACACAGGAGATTAGTTAGCAAGGAACCTTTGCTCCACTGCACTCAAACAAAAAAAATAAAAAAAAAAAAATAAAAAAAAATTCTGCTTGTATGTAATGGGATGTCTTTTTCCTTTGTTTTCTAGTTGTCGTCTTCTTCATGCTTCCTTTTTCAAGAGGACAGCTGTTAACAGGAGCCATGTCCTTCGACAGCTCAGAGAAGACAGTAATCGTAAGTTTGGAGTCCCTGAGAGTTAGTATCCATGTTTTCCAGGCACTGTGTAGGCAGTAAATGCTGGTGTTTCACACAGTAGTCACCTGCTGGAGAGGTGTGACTACCCTGGGGATGCTGGGCCATGTAGAGCTCTTATTCTGCACAACTGGCACTCTCATTCAGATATTTAATGCAGATTTTACTTGCTCCAGAGTTTCATCTCTCTTTTGAGACCAGAATTTCCAGTTTTTCCCTAAATTTGAGGCATCAGAAACAGGACCTAGGTACTTACTAGAATAAACTTGCTGTTGAGGGTCTGAGCGTGCTGCACTGATGATGCGAAGCACCCTCTTAATGCGCAGTGGCAGGCATCTAGATTTAGCAGCTAAGCCTAACAGTTCTGGTTTACACTTTCAGATCTGGCCCATATTTTCAGATGTCAGAAATTATTTAAGAAGCTATTAGGTCTGCAACAAATTGCAGTGGAAAGATCAACAGAGCATGGAGAAGCTCTGTTTACAAGGTACCAGGGACCACTTGCATAACAGACCTGTCAATGATTTATAAAGCGTACAGAGAGAGTACTGCAGAAAGTCTCACTCAAAACAATTGGTTACTCATTACCACATTGTTTCAATGATCTTCTCATCTTACTGAATGTGCTGGACAGCAGGAAGGCCTGTCCATCTCTTTCGCACCCTATGATCCTTGGACAATTTCGTTGCCCTCTCTGTAAAGTAATGTCAGTTTTCCTACAGGGGTATAGAACCTCCTACTGAAGCACAATGCTCGTTTTATTTGAATGTTCTCTGGGCAACAGTTTACAGAGCATCCATATCAAACAATTTCTGCGGTGCAGTATTTGTACCTCAAAAAGTTAGGTCAAGGGTTTTGGATCAAAGCCTAGCTGAGACTGCATACATCATGGGGCCCAGGGAGAAAAGCATTAAATTTCTTGCTTAAAATTGGCTGTTAAATGCAAATGCATCTCCTTTGTGTTATATAAAATCCAAGCTGAGTGTTCTGTATTTTCTTGAGGCAGCAAACTGTTGAACAGACTCTCCTTCATTTCAAGGTCTTCAATCAGGCTCTTGATGAATTCATTAAACTATATATTCATTATAGGTGATGAAAAGTATATAACCTTTCTGGGAGAGAAGTGGTCTGCTCCGTAAATAAATCTACCCTCTAAATTAAAGATATGCTAGAATGAAATACCTGCATCCAACAGTGCAGTAACTTGAGCAAGGCAAGTGTTTGTAATGGTAGCTTTGGGAAGGAGGCTGCTTACGGTGGAATGGATGAACCTTACAAAGTGCCCCGATGGTTTAAATCCAGGCTGCGCTGGATCAGGGGAAGAAGTAAATGACAGAATCGAGGTCCCTAAGGGAGGAAGCCCTGCCAGAGTTTCTCTTGTGCTATATATTGAAGTCCTGTCCGAGCATGACCTGACCAAAAGCACTGCAGTACTACACTAACAGGGAGGCCTAACGAGTAGGAAAGTTTTGGATTATATTCTGAGAGGTCATCTCTTATGATCTGTGTCCTTTAGGTGATCAGAAGGCAGGTACTCACGGAACTCTCCCTTGTTACTTGCTCTATTTAATACTGAGTCCATTGCTTTTTGATACTGTTTGAGGTCCCTCATGACTATGAAAACTGGTTCCAGCATTGAAAGCAGTCTAGTAGTCTAAGGAAGAATTAACGAGTTGATGAGTTCTATGTTAACCAGGAACATATAAAAGTGTATGGTCTTTCTCACTGCTGTTTTCAGGCCAACTCTCAGGTGGCAACTAACTACTTAACCAGATCCATATATCCAGTAATGTCAGGTGAGAAATAGCAGATGTACTCCTATGTAGAAGGCCAGATAGGGCTTTTGCTGTAGCCTACTAGGGATTTTCCTAATATGCCAGTACAGCTTTGGCTTTCTGTGGGTTATAATTCATGTATAAAAGCAAAACATCAGTCAGCCTCTAACTTATCTGGAGATTTCAAAAAAGCCCCAAACCTCAACTTGTATTATCAATATTTCAACACTTCGGTGCTGGGTTTTTTTGGTTATTTCTTTTTGTTGTTTCCCCTGTTTCAAATGAACTCTGAAGCTTTGCATATTTTGGTTCTAAATGCAAGAAGACATCAATTCAAAGTGCTACTTTCTGACCATTTTCTCTGTTGCAGCTTGTTCATAGTATCATTGTCAAATTTACTGGCAGAGGGAACTGGCCACAATTGGTATACTCCACAGCACTTGCTATAGTGGTTGGATGCCAATGAAGAACATTTTATAGCAATGGCAGTGTTACAGCATCTAAGTGGTTTTTCTTAATGATTGAACACAATCCAGTCACAAACATGTTAGGATACAAATGTAATCTGTGTTCGTGGAAAAATAAACATTCCAGCTAAGACCTAAGTAAATCCTTCTCAGTACTGACAGTGACCAAGGTATGAGCCAGATCAAGTATGGAGAAACAAGTATTGTCCTCACACAATGATTCATATGAAAGCTGTGCTGTATTAAATCTGTAGTTGTCTTACATTTGAGTACCAATCCATGATACAACCAACTTAACCTATTAATTGCTACTTTAATTTTTTTAATTGGTACCCTCCCTCCCCATGCTCTCCCAGTAATTGAATTTTGACCCCGTGGAAACAATTCTGCTATCAATGAAGCTCTCAGGAGCCCTGCAAAGCTACTGTAGACAAAGGAGCTATAGTTGGCCACTTAGCAGACACAATGCACTTTCTTTTACAGTTTAATGCAGACTCAAAGTAACAGCCACATTTTTTAATTTTAGCATGACAAGTCATGTGCACTCACAAATCATGCTGTTGTCATCAGGGTCTTAAAAAAACATGCTTCTTGGAGAAGAAGGAGATTAATGCAGTTAAACAAAGTACATTACAGGAGAAGGAGAGGAAAATCCACAGAGGTGGAAGGGGAAATTAGTGTAGTACTTATAAGTACCTTTTAAAATCTGTCCTCTGTGCCTGAAATATTAAATAGTGAGCTGGCAAAAAATGTAGTCTTCCTGCAAGAATGTATTGCTTCCTTCAGCATAAATATCAGTGTCTTGAAATGAGAATTTATCAGTGCATGAATTGTACTTTTATTGTGGTGCAAGCAAATGCTTTGTGCTATTGAAAGAGTTTTCCTTAATAAAATTCAGAGGCTAGAATGGTAAATCTTTTGAAGTTGCTCCTAAACATGTAATATTTAGCTTGAGAAGCAATAGTGAGGAAATGAACATGATAAGAGCTCATTCAGTAACAGCCCTAAATTGATTATTTCCTTCCTTATGTAAACTTATCAGTGAGCCCTTTGGGCTCACTTCCGAATACCAGCCAGCACAAGAGTCTTATCACAAGGAAATGGAATGTAAAAGCTCTGACAATTTTGATAAGGCACGTACTTTGGTTACGATCCTATCTCTCTCCTCCTCCCTTTTAAATAATTCATCTGCACTAAAAGGCGAGATGCCTCCCTTTAATGTTTGTATAAATATAAATTTATGTTGTTATATTCAGAGTAAACCCTGGCTATTTATTCTGCCAGTTTATCAGAATATTCTTAGGTAAAGAGACTAGAAGATATATTCACCATTATAAGCAGCATTGGAATGGAGGGGCACAATGCTCTGAATAGATTATTTATGAGTTTTTAGAGACACTCGTATGTGTTTTAGGCACAATCTAAAGGTTCTCAGTAGTGCAGATACTGTAGGAACTTAAGGCTCTGTTTTTATTTGCCACCTGTGCCCCTTTAGCCCATCCGTGATGCCATGGGTCTCTCATCTCCATGTGATGGCAGAACCCAGACTGAATCAGGATCCAACAGCTCACAGAAAAAGCCAAACAACCAACTAAAAAATCCCCTATAGCACAAACACAAAACTACACACACAAATGGACAGATGGCAAAAGAAATCCCACAAGCAAGCTCTACCTGCCAGCCACCACAGCCTAAAACTTCACAGTTTTAAGAGCCAGAAAAACAGCAAAGCAGCCCAAAATACAAATTCAACTTTATTCACTTCTCCCAGTAAAGTAATACTTTAAAAGTGTACGTAATTGGTTTTGTGGTTCATTGCATACCAGGACAGAAAAGCCTGATAAAAGTGCTCAAATGACAGTACTGTTTTTGTTTGAGATGTGATGACATGCTCCTTAAGCAAATGTTATAGGCAGCAAATCCATGACCCAGTAAAATACACTCCAGACCATCAAAGTAGTTCTACAGCTTGATGAAATCCACTCGTCTCTAGCAAGAATGACCTAAAACTCTTTAGAGGGGAAAAAAAGTGTTGTGGAATTCAGAAAGAATGTTTTTTAAGCAAACAGTGACATACCAAAGTTGAGTGTAACTTTTCCAGTGAAACCTAGAACTAAGCCAAACTTACCTGATTTATTTTTTCTGCAGAAACTCAAATCTTGAGTTGTTTTATGCAAATTAGGGGCAAGCTGTGACTGAAGCTGGACTGACATATTATTTTGATTGGCTACTTGGCAAAATCTCCTCTCAGGAATACTCATCATCAAAACAATGTCATAAATTGTGACAAGGGTTAATCCTGTCAGTGTTGAAGTTCATGGCAAAGTTACTATTGATTTTAACATAGTTCAGATTTCTCCAAATTTTTCACGATGCTTTGCACGAGAAAGCCCCTAGACTTCTTCACAAGACATCGTTGAAGAAAAAGTCTGTGGCAATGGCAAACATATTTGGTGAAGCATTGTGATCGTGACAGAACCAAAATGGAAAAAGTTGTGGAGCAACTCCAGAAAGTACCTATTTGCACATGAGCACCTAGAGGAAAGGAAGACTTTCTGATGGAAGACTTGGGGTCAGAGTAGGTGAATCTGTGTTGCCTTTGCTCTGTCTTTATGCATAATATGAGCTTTCATAACTCTGTGCTTACACTACTGTACTGATACCACCACACCTGTAACAAACCATATCTACTAGAAAGAAAATATTGTTAATATTTTGGAAGGAAAAAAAAAATCAGAATTAAAAGGGATAAGGAAAAACTATAAATTTGCAAAGTGAATGCTAGGTAGCAAAATAAGAGGTTGTAACTGCCTGTCATTTATTTTTTTGGGCCTACAGAGTCCTCAGGGAAAGGAATTACGGTAGGAGATATTATCTTAGTTTAGTGCTGTATTTCCTATCGTAAGTTAATAACGCGTAGGATTTTCATTATAATTGATATAATCATTCATGAGTCTATTTTATTATACAAATGAGTAAAGTGTACTTTGCTGCTCCGTGAAGCCTGGCTTGTTTTATGGAGTTTAAATTAGGGCTTTCAAGATATTCGTAAGGTGGACAAATACTATTGCTGAAATTTTCAATCCAACAGCCAAACTGATGTTCAAAGCAGAGAGCAGATGGAAGGGCTGGGACTTTGCACCCATTTGTGTAAATGCTTATGTTTCTGTGTTTAACTCCATAGGGGAAAAATAATATTATTGAATTCTGATATTCTACAGGAACTGGCTGTAGCATGCATGGGTTTTACTTTGTGACATGGAGTTCAAGCACTGGAGAAGTATAGAGCAAATAATCAGTCTGCAACACAGCACACCCTCTGTTCATAATAGGCTTTATTGCTAGTGATATATGTGGCGGTAGCATTATACTATTCAGTCATTGATGGCTTGAAGGTAGAGAACAGGGTAAATTTAGAGAGAGCTTTCATATAGAGTTCCCAGCAAAGGTCAGACGTCCACCTCTAGTATGCATGACTGAGCCTCTTTGACTTGGATTCTGCCGCCTTTACTGAACTCAGTACTATCCTAGGAGAAAAGGCATATCGGAAAATTTTTGTGGTCTGCTTAAAGGTGGGTTAAATTTATTTGGGTCAAATCGACTGAAGTACTCGGAGACCTGGAGAACTTATGTAATACACTGACTAGGTTAGATGATATGAAGGAGCTACACACCGCACAGCTGAAGAAAGGCGCAGATGGAATAACTGCACACTCTCCGAGTAGGTGTCTGCCAACGTTTCATGGTCTGGAGACAATTGTGTGGCCAGAGACTTTCTAACAAAAAGATCTACAGAATCCTAAGGAAGAAAACCCCACACAGATTAAACCAGAAGGTAAAAAAGATTTTCGTATGTTGTGCTTATTAATCATGAGGTTTTGGAAACACATGAAGATCACCTGCTACCCAGGCCAGCATTCAGGCTTCTGTAGTACTTTCAAAGAGTTTGGGATGAATTCAGATTTCAGATATTTTAAGAGATAAACCAGTACATTTTATTGTCTTGAAACCTGCAGAAACTGCTTCAAGAAGTTCAGCTTGTCTGTTTGGGTTAAGTAGAAGGGCATACTAACAATAAATATGTTTTCTTACCTAAACAGGTACATATTATTTGAAAACAATACATGTGCAAGGTAATAATACATGTGCATCAGGTAACTATATGTTTATAACCAAAATTAATTGCAAGATAGTTTTCTCACACCTGAATTCAGCTTTTGCAAGAATATTTCCATTATTTCTCTTTGTCCTTTTTTACAAGCTACACTTTTTTCACCATCTAATTACAATTCCTGTTAATAGATGATCCATTTTCTGCAATGTTGCCCTTCATGAATAGTTGCTGTAAAAGATTCAAGTCTTGAATCAAAATGTATTTATTGTATGCTGTAGCTCTAGTGCTACTTATGTATGTATTAGATGTGTGAAGCTGCATCATACATTGTCACCTGCATTTCCAACAAGCAAATCAGAGGTCAGGTGAGCAATGTATGTTTACTTTGTTGGGCTATCACAACATTGAAGGGAATGGTGTAACTCAGGAGCCCCTCTGCCAGCTGGTGTGATAAGGCATGAGGTGACGCATAGGTAGTTCTCTGTGCCAGACTCAGAGCAGTGCAAAGGTTGTGTAACATGGTGGGGCAGCCTGTAGCTGCTCCAGTGAGAAGGTTCCCAGGGAGGGATTGTGGCCTATCTTACCTGCATGCTTCATGTGGCAACATCATGCTTTGGAAAAGAAATATTATCACTTCCTGGGGCCATCTTCTCAGTGTTGTCTAGTGCTCTGTGGCTGGAAGCGTTATGTCAGGTCAGGTGCAGGCTGTCCTTCGTAGGAGAGCCCTTCTTCTTGCTTGAGTGCCAGCTGTTTGTGGTCCGCCTAGGGGTATGTAGCTCGTATTTTTGCTCCTGTGAACATGTAATACAGGTGAGACAAGGTCTGAACCACTGCCAAATAAGTGGTAAAAATTACCTGGTGCAAACCAGATTCCTGTCCATCTCAGATGCATCACGTTATATGATCTTCACAAGTAAACTGGAGGAAGGCATTAACTTGACCTCTGCCTTGATGTGGTTGTTCAGTGTGGCTTTTAACAAGCACATTGCACACCAATCTGTTGCTGTATTTTAAATGTTAAATTCTCTACTCTGTAGAAACTGTACCACAGAGCAGATAGTTTACCTCTTTTGGAGAGTTAATCTCATAAATTAGCATTACAACAAAGTCTGAAGAAGCTACCTCCCCTTCCATTTCCTTCTCTTTTGTGGTAGATCAGTTACTCACAGGACATTCTTAAATTCTGGAATCAACTCTTTGTTTTGCACAACCTTGTTCTGCCCACCCCTCCTGTCTAATAGAGACCTGTTCCAAGCTGTGTTCCACCAGCTGGGAAAATGCACAGGCAACAGAAATACTTTTCTTAGAAAAGTATTTGCAAGCACTGTATCTGCTCCCTGCCCTAAAGAGGAAGATTTAGTTGAGAGCAAGTAGACTCGTATGCATTTCCCTTTAGAAATTCCTAGTACCTTCAAAAACTGTTACTGAAAATCTGCATTCGAGGAAATGGCCTACACATCAAAATAGGATGAGATTTCTTAGACATCTTCGGTCATGAGTGTGACACTTTAGTGCTAGTCATTTGTGTTGCCATGTAAAAACAGTGCTAAAATAGCATGCATTGTTCTGCTTTTAACGGTTCTGAAATCTTTAGTCAATTCTGTGAAGTGCATTTTGCCTAATTACATCTAGTATTAGAGTTTCCATTCCTTAAGGTCCTGGATTTTTTTTTCGGTAGAATGGAAACAGAAAAAGTGTTTCAAAGAAACTGACTGTGTGCAAGATGGTGTTTGGGCTCATAGAGAAATGTGCAGTTTTTTGCAGAAGATGTTTTCATTGATGGCAGTGAAATGAATGGGACTAAAATAAAAATAATTATTCTTTAAAAAAAATCACTAACCTTTGTGTCATCCTTATGCACCTGTCTTGGTGCCATGTAGACAGTTTCTGCATCACATCTGTTCTACAGAAATTGAACATGATTTTTAATTGTCTGGGGCCTTGCTAAGAAGTTGGTTTATTGGGGTTACTGCAAATAAAAGAAGATATCATTAGTCAATTATTTCTTTGTCTAAAAGAGGTCATTAAATTTGATGATAGAAGCTGTCAATGTATAAAAATATACAACCTGAACGGAAGGTGAGAACAAACGCTGACAAGTGTAGTATACAGCCAGTGCTCTTGACAAGACACAGGATTGAATTGAGCAAATGGCTCATAAAGCTCATTTAGCAGGAGGACAGTAAAATCCTTCCTTTAAGGTGATTTAGTTTTTTAGTAAGCATTTATATGGAGACAGGGGTCTACCATGGTGGATGGGGGTGCTTGTTTTTACTAGGCACTGCAGACAGCACTGCAATATAACTTTATAACTTTATTTTATTATGGCACTAAAACTATTAAACTGTTATAGTTNTTTTTTTTTTTTTTTACTTGAAGTGAGGTTTGCTTCTTAAGCAAAAGGGGATAGCCATTCTTTTCCTATGCTGGCTATTGTTTTTGATGGGCAGTCATTTCTGTGCCTTTTTAAAAAAGCATGAGTTCACCTTGTGCTAAATGGCTGCAAGGGAAAATAATATAGAATCAGTTATAGAGGCTGATCAGTAACTCTCAACTAGAGTAGCTCTACTTAAAAAAAAACAAACCAAAAAAAACAACACCAAAAACGTTAAACCAGTTACTCCATTGTCTGTCTTATTTTGTCATCATCCAGATGACAAAAATTAGTGATGGAGAGCCACTGTGCTGACCAGCTTTCTGGGGACAAGACAAGAGCTGTAGTGGGTGCAGAGAGAGCCCAGGTTAGAACCCCTCCCGTGAGAACAGGGATCTGAATGGTGCCCCAAAGAACAGATAGCTATGGTGAGGACTGCAGGGCTTCCCCCCAGAAAGTAATTACCTCTGTGGCTGTGGAATTCCCTTGAACATTACTACCAGTATTTTCTCTGACCAGGTTATTATCTGCTTACTGAAAAAGAGGACATTTAGTAATAGCCACACTTTTTCTGTCAAACTGAATGAGGTATGAATGAAAGATCTTGCAACATAGAGGTCCTCATTTGGACTGAAAACTCATCTTTAAATTAATGAGTTGGATTAGAAAAAACCTAAGAACACTGTCAAATCAACATGTTCAAAAACATATTTACAATAGTGTTTGAGTCTCATGTAAGCTTTAGATCAATTCTTTATTGATTTATTCAACAATTTCTTCAGATAATTTAGATGAAGTAAGATTTGTCTTCCCATAACAATCCTTGTGTTGATGAAGAGGCTAGTGCACTCTATTACTAGCAACCTCTGTTACAGAAGCTCTCATGTTTGTGAAAAAAAACATAAAAAAGAAAAAGAACAAATACAGGCTGCCATCATAGGCAAGCACCAGTCCTAAATTGAGGTCAGGTGCTGTGGATCTGGTTCTGCATAACAGAAGTCCTAGTGCTGTGCAGAGTCTCAGCCAAAGCAGGATCCTGTCAGTGCTACTAGCTCCAGATGTGATGTTGCCCAGTGGTATAAACTAATTGGCACCGTGAACTGTGTGTGTAAGTCTTTCCTCAGCACTGTAGCCAGCACTGTAGCCACCTCATTGCCGACAGAGTTTCAACTATAGTCTGAACACTTTAGTGCAGGAACATCAGGAACTTGCAAACTAGAACACACATCTGTCTCATGTGGACACCAGTAATGAGCTTTAAGCTGTTTTAGAGACTTTTTCTGGATCTGTTTTTTCACCTTTTGCTCTATCAAATTCCTGTATACTCATGGTGGCAGATCGTTCATATTATTTACAAATCCCACAAAACTGAATATATTTTCCACTATATCTGTTTCCCTCCAAGACAGAAGAAAACCCACCAGAAAACAGTCTCGTGTCCCATGTTAGTGAGGTCAGAAAGCACTGTTTATGACACACCTATCATTAGTAATTTTGACCAGTTTACCCTGGCGTACTTGACTGTAAATGCATACCTAACCTTAACTCCAGCACGATGGTTCTGTTCAGATCAGACATACGTGTTTTCAAGCCCTTGTGATCCTTTTGAAGACACTTACTAATCTGGGACTTTGAGTAATTTCATTTCTTTGGTAGCTGTATAATCGACCATTATACAAAATACTTAACACTTTATTAAACCACTGGATGTATTTAGAAGTTAACAAAACTAAACAACAAAATAAGTGCAGCAAACCAGAAGGTATGTCAGGAAAACATGGGAGGTTTGAACAGAATGGAAGCTCTGCTTCTTAAGTGGATGAGGCAGACAATTATTTATAATATTTTGAGAGCACCTGACGCTAAGTCTATTGACTATGAGGACAACTTAAGTAAAAGTGGTCATTACCACAGTGCCCCATTAAGTGGATTTTAGTGCAAAAAAAAAAAAAACAACCAAAAAAACAGCCTCTGGAAAAGTTTCAGGACTTTCAAACTGGCGAGTGCTCTGGTGTTACAGACAGCTCAGGTCATTTATTAGGAGCCAAACAGTCAGCACAAATGACAACATGTGCTTTTATGTTTGTTGGTGTCCTTCTTTTATTTTCATTTGTTTCCTTGTGAAGAAGATGGATTTCATACATAGTGAGCTACCACCCCTCTCACTTAAAAGGAATCTCTAGCTTACCCATCTGACAGGTCCTACATCTTTCAAATGCACTCCTTTGCTCTCCTTCTGATAAGGAAACCTTTCCTTTGCTGCTCTACATTTTCTTATCCGACAATGATGAGACAATTCTGGTTTCCTATGTGTGGTAAACCATTTAAATTTTTACTAACCATTGTGAAACATGCTGCCTGCTCTTCAGAAGTGGCATTTAGATGATCTAAAATGGACAGATTGCATGATACAAATTCCAAGATGTAATCGTCTTGCAGTCTTGCTTGCAAAGGTTGCAAGATTTGCATATTGGCTGTTTTGTGCCACTAAAAGTCATCTTTCTAATCATAAAATCGGCCTCCCATTGCTTCTAGCCAAATATCACTTCTTTGTTTCAAATGGTGAATGTCAAATCATTTCTGAGTTCAGCATGTTACAGGTTTGCCAGACCCAGAAATTTCAAGAAGTCCAAGATCGAAATCCAGGACTTTGTTTTCAGGTCAATGATAGTGGTAGACTGTTTGTAAGACATCCCCTTAGCCTCTCCTTTGATCTACTAAAACTTCCAGATGTGAATGTGTCTCTACATTGTGTCAAATTTCTCTGTTGCAGAAGTAAGCACTCTGATGGGAGAAAGTTCGTGCAAGCATTTTCTTGTTAGTGGTCTCTTATAATGGTTGCAGTTGTTCTCTTCAAATTTGAGACGGGAATATGAACGTGGATACCTAGGAGAAGGTCATGGTAAGAAAACCAGTTCTGCTGCACTTGTTCCTCTCCTTCTCTGAGATATCTGATACACCCTATTCAAGTATATAAATTGTTGGTGGCCCTGGAAAGATTCTATATTCAGGCAAAAATGTTAGAAACATTTATTTCTAGCAGTTGAAAACCACTAAATATAAACAACTTTGGAATGTGTTAAACAAATGAATTTTTACTGTCTTGCCCTCTGTCATTTAAAGGTGAACATTATTAGGGTTTTCTTTCTTAGTAAATAAAGATTTTGCATTGAAGTCTAAGAACACATTCAGAAGGTTGGTATTACATACCTTTTCTCGAACTTTGGCTGCTATGCATATCATTACCATCGAAAAAGAAAAAAAAGTCAGCATTTTCACCTTTTAAGTTTCATTTTCACTTTTAATGACATAGTATGAGGCAAAAAGTAGTTTTGATTCTCAGCAATTTCTATTTTTTAATGGAAAATTTATTTGCTTCTTCAATTTTACATTTTGGGATAAAACTTTTGCTTCTGTCAAGTTTGAGGTACAAGTACAATATTTAATTCCTTTAATTATGCTGTGAGAATTTTATTGTCTAAAACGCTGTCTTTTCTTGTTAAATAACTGTTTCAGTGCATTTAAACCTGATAGAGGATTATTTTGAACAGTGATGCATTCAGACTATCAATGACAGAATCCTCTAGAGTTTACAAATATGAAATCTTATGGATTTGGTGTCTCATATGCAGCTAATTGCTAATGTGCCATAATTTATCAGATAACAATTATCCCCAGTAGTTTTATGCTGTATTTCTGGGAATCATCCTTTGACACATTATTTAGAGCATCTGTCAGCATATATGTTATTAATCTCATTGGACATTACTCAGCAAGCACTATTCCTCTGTCTACAGAAGAAGGTAAAGAAACCTGCTAGATTATCTGTAGCACAGCTTCTTGAAAGATAGCTACTTTCTCATCACCTGGTTTCTTGTCTGATTTTATTTTTTGTCTTGTTGTATTTGATGAAAGCGAAAATACATGTAACATTGCTGGTTGCTTACCTTTGGTATTATTCTTAAAATATTTGATGGTTGTGATGAAGTCCCAGTGATTAAAGAAGTTAAAGAATTCACTAGACAGGGAATGTACACAAAGAATATCTCAGGATGGAAAGGACCTCCAGAGAATGAGTGTAATTTCCCTGCTCAAACCCAGGCCAAGCTAGACCAGGTTGCTCAGGACTGGTTCAGTCAGGTTTTGAGCATCTTTAAGGAAGGAGATTCTGCAACCTCTCTGAGCGCTCTATTCCAGTGTTTAGTCACCTGTCTGATTAAAAAAGTTTTCTTTATATTTGGTCTGAATTTCTAGTGTTCCAACCAGTTTATAATTTTTTAGTCCAGCTCTATGCTAACCTCTGAGAAGAGTTTAGCTTGGTTTTCTTTATAGTCTCTGATCAGTAATTGCAGATGTCAATGAGGACTCCCCTTAGTCTTTTTGCATTACTGAACAAAGTCATCTCTTTCAGCCTGGCAAATTCTCCAGCCCTCTAAGCCTCTGGGTTGCCTCTGCTAGACTCCCTTTAATATGTTGATGTCCTTCTTGCACTGAAAGAGCCCAAAACTGGACACAGCAGTCCAGTTAAGGCCTCACAAGGACCAAATAGATGATATGGGAGCAGTCACTTTCCTTGATCTGCTGCTGCACTCTAGTACAGCCCCAGGTGCTGTTGGCTATCTTTGCAATGAAGGCACACTGATGGCTCATGTTGCTGTTGTCGGGACCTCCAAATCATTTTCTGTGGAGCTGCTTTCTGTCAGGTTAACCCCCTGCCTGTATTGCTGTAGAAAGTTATTTCATTCCAGATGCAGGTCTCTGCTTTTGATGATTTTGAACTTCATGAAGTTCCTGTTAGTCCGTTTCTCCAGCCTGTCAAGGGCCTTCGTAATAGTAGCCGAGCTTTCCAACCTCAGCCACTCCCCCTTGTATGTGTGGTCTATGTAGTCTACAAACTTGGTGAGAGTGAACTCTGCCCCATCAGAACGTCATTAATAAATACATTAAAACATATTGGTCCCGTTATCAATCCTTGAAATATTCCTTGCCAGGAGTCGTAAGTCTGAAATGTGACTCGTTCCACCAGCTGAGATAATAAATAAGCTTTTACCAGTTTTGATAGCAGAGCAAAGCTGGCATAGGGAGGTGAAAGAGGAGGATCGAGTTGGGAGCATCAGACCTTACAAGAACTGATATGTGCTCTTGGGCCAGGAAGAGAGTGTGGAGAGCATAAGGATGAAGAACCTTTGCAAATCTGGGGAGCTATCAGGGGCACTCATTGAGTCCAGGATGGCTATTGAGGGGAAGGGATGAGTAAACGAATCTGCTTTCAAGTGCTGAGGAAGATCAGAATCAAGATGGGCATCAGCAGAATAAAATAATCTTCAAGCAGTCATTTAAACCTTTCCTTGCTTATTTCCACACTAGAGAGAAGCAAAATTTCCCAAGTGACCAGAAATTCCACCAAAATAAAGTCTTATTGAAGAGGTTGAGAAAATATTGTGTATGATGTTTCATTCTGCTTTTGATTACTTCTGTGTTTCCCACTTTATGATAAATTATATGAAAATAATTTTGAACAGGAAAATTAAGGAGGAAAACCTTCCTTTCCCTGTATTTGTGAATAAATACTGAATATCAAACTGAAATATAGCAGAAAAGGATTTATTTCTGCAATATGTATTTCTGTTAATGGGACGTATTATCTGTTGATGAATGTCTGAGCAATTGTACTTCAGACTCTCCTCTTGAAAGAAAGTGAGATATTTTTACTAGTGTGATGAATATGAAATACTCAGTCTTGAAAGGAGTGTTCTCTATTATGCCTAAAGTCTCCACAGGCCACAAAGACTGTTTACCACTTTCTATTTCTTTATTTGAATCCTTTGCTGACTTGACTGCCTTGTGGTAAATCTATCTGCAACATTAGTGGCCTAAACCCACTTTTTTTTTTTTTCTTAACAAAATGTAGTTGATAAGAGGGTGGAGGAAAGCGATATGACGGAAAATGTATGGTACACTAAAAACATGTTACACAGACTTTACATGCATATGCTTCATACATAGTTACTGCTATGAAATGCTAGCTTCTACTTTGTAGGTTGTAAACCAGCTTCTTAAGAATGAGTTTGTGAGATTTTTGCACGTTAGAAGCCAAGGCTTCTCAGAGTTCTTCTAAATTGTAATTATTTTTTTCTTTTTGCCTTAAGTCACTGGAGAATGGATACAATGACTTGAGCGACATACTGAATTCTTGAATTGCAACTAAGAAGGCTACTCAGAGTGGTTATATCTAAAGTGTTGTGTACTCATAAATTTAAGCAGTAAAGCTTCAGATAGTTAAGTAATTTTGGAAGATTTTGTCAGGGCCTTGCCTCAACAAAGTTGGTAGTCTTATATTTAACGGTAGATAAGGGAACTCATTATTTGTAATGTTTCTACTAATGCAGTTTACTGTTTCATAGAAACATTTTCAAAACCAGCTCCTGAGTTACTTTGAAGCTAAGGCAATTCCTAAAACTATCAGTTTGTTGTAAATAGACCATATTATTGCAGTAGGCAGTTGCAGAAAATCACAGTTGACTCCCTGGATCATCTGAACCTCTTTCTAAAATTTCTTGTAGACTTTTCCCAGACAATGAGGCCACAAAAAATGTATGTTGCATTAAAAAAAAACACACTTACAAAGCATATAACTACAAGCAACGTTACAAAACCAAATCCACCTTAAGGGAGAAATAAGAAACAAAACCAAAAATCCAAGCCTGGGTGATAATGTTGCTTTTCTGTATTGCAGACTCATTATGAAGGTAGGTTTTACTTAACCTCTTAGTTCTCACATCACTCATGTTAATGACCAAGTTTCTGATACCAGTGACATTTATCAACTGATCATCTGTGACTCCATGAGTCACTGTCTCCAGGCTTGACATAAACCACTCTGACTCTGTGCTAGGGTCACCTGGACTTTGTCACTATTTAACAATTGAAAAGGAGCAGTATTTTCTTAAAGCACAGACCAGACCCTCCAATGTTGTAAACGAGCACAGGAGAAGCAAAGTCAATAGAACACCAACATTTCCTAAGGCGCCAAGGCAGTTGAACAAATGGAGCAGCTCTGTTTTCCCTCGTACTTTTGTTTCTTTGCTCGTATGTTCCTTTGCTCTCTTCAGTTAAATCAAACATACCTTGATACATGCAGTAGTTGAAAAGCAGCAGTTGGTTTATTACATCCGAATACTAGGATGGATTTACTATAAAATAGATGAATAATTTTGGGAGCTAATTTTCATTCTTGTGTTTGCTGTGTTTTCAGATTTTGTATGAAAGAAATATCGACAATGCATATTGTTGTTGCTACCTGATGTTTTTGCTCGTCAAGGACTTTTTTCAGCTTCCCATAGAAGCTGAGGAGGAGCACAGACAGAACAATGGAATGGCCAACGGAATATTCTGTACAATAGGTGTCATGCTTGGAATATAAATAGGGGTTGGCTGGGGTGGGGATCTGCAATAGCTGCTTGGAATGAGCTGGGCAACCAATTCACTGGGTGTGATTTATTTTATCTTATGTATTCTTTTACCATTATTATTATTATTGCTGTTGTTATTTTCCTTTTCCTGTTATTGTTCTATTAATACTGTCTTTATCTCAACCCAAAAAGTTTTTCCCTTTCTTTTTCTCTGTTTTTTCCCATCCTTTTCTCCCTCTTCTCCTTACCCTTCTTGGGGTAGAAGAGCGAGAACTGCATGAGTGCCTGCACGGTGCTAGTTGCCAGCTGGAGTTAAATCACAACATACATGAAGTCTTCTTTCGGTCAGAAGCACTGACCGAAATTTCTACTGGGAATTTAGTACTGCTGCTAGTGTTCAGTTGCTGGTTAATCAAAGGACATGTTTGTCCATGTGTCTCTGCTACTCTACTTCAATCCTGCCCTGAAACGATGTGCTGCAGGATCGCTTTCTGGATCAATGGCAGAAGTCACCAAACAATCCTTTCAAATTATTCTGTTGACCAAACGAGGGCTTAGCTCTCCTCTAAAGACGACAAGGCCAATGTAACGTTGAATGCTGTAATTAGCTCCATATGTTTTAAGGCATTAGAGTAGAGTGAAATGACCAGAAGTAAACTAATAAATAAAGACCATATCCTGGTATTGATCTGCATGTGGAACTCACCTCTGAAATCAATAGGAAGCACTGAAAAAAATCAATGGCAGGAAATGACCCTTAGATAAACTAGTTTCAAATCATTCTGTCTTTCTACTACAAGAAGAAGGGTTGCTCTGTGTTACCTAAGCTCTCAAGCATCCTCAAGTTTGGGAAATAGGAAAAAAACACATGGAAGGGAACTAATATAGAAAGATTTATGCAACGAAACAGTTGTGTTTTGTAAGATCTCAACTAGTTCTTGCTTTTTTATATCATCTCTCTGGATGAAACGTTTAAAGGGTTTCTTGTAATTGAAACTGAAAGTCTCGGGGAATACCTTGGGGAAGCGGGAGTGATGTAGTAAAAGGAACCAGTGTTCATGTGCACTTCCTGCAGTATTATCGATAACCTTGCCCTGTGTTCCAGCATGGGGAAAACTACAGAAATTAGGCCTTCGGGCAATTGCCCTGCATGAGAAGTCAGCCATGTTTTGAAGAGAAAATGGAGCTAGGAAGCTCAAGGGACACAGCATACCTTCTTTTCTGAGATGTGGTTTTGACAGATGAGCAGGGTATAGTGCGGTTATTTTTCCTCTACTGGATATCAGAAAGGCCTGGTTTTACAAAACATAGGTTATATTTCTTGGCTGCATTTGCTTGTGTCAGATCAGCGCTTTGCAGCATAACACTGCATCGGGCCTCACTGAAGCAAGTTACAGCTCCCTTCAGGCTCATAAACTTGATTTCTTTCCTTCAGAAACCAAAATGAAGATGTAGGCATATGGGTGCTTGGATACCTGTCTAATATGACATCAAGATGCAGCTGACACTTACACTCAGACCTAGGTGTGTCAGTCCTGGGTAATTAACTTTGATGCTCCCTTGATCTGAACCAACAAATAGCATTAAGGTGGCTGCATGGATACTCATCACTAATTGTTTTCTATTAATGTGAATATTCTGAAATTTTTTATTTGCTGTCAGAGAAATCTTCAAATAAATGTTTCTGGGAGCGAGAAAAACTACTTTTGATACCCCAAAGTTTTTATGTGAGCTTATTCTGATGAATAAGTTGTCTAGTTCAAATTCTAGTAATTTAGTAAAAGGCATGCTTAATGTCAGCTAAAAAGAATAGCTACAATATGGAGAAAATTATATATTTGAAGCTGAAAAAAAAAATTAATCAAAGGCACTTATCCAAAGAGTTTCTGTCCTCAGAATAACTCTCTTTACTTGCCCTTGCTTGTCTTGTTGTCTTGTCTTTTTTTTTTTTTTTTTTCTTTCTTTTTAAAAATATTGCACGTGCATTTAATGCTCGTGAGATGTTTCACATTGCCAGATATGGAATAGACCTGCACTCAAAGCCTTGTGGACTTCTTGTTCCTAATATTGGAAGATGTAATCTAGCCAAAATCCCCTCTAGATGGCTCCGATGCTTTCATTACATTACCATTTGCTTAGATCCTTGTCTGAGTCTTTTCGCTATCTGTAGCTTTGTTCTCATTTAGAATTGTAAGTTTGAAGGTTTCTGTTTCTTTTTATCCAAGAAGGAGATCTATCTCAGTAATACAAGCTTTTGCATGCTGCCCCATTAGTGTCTCATCTTAATCCATGCCTTGAGGGTCCAAATCTAGGGAGGATAGAACAATTCAGTCTCCGTACAGATCTTGGATGCTTCTCAGACTGTGACAGCAAGCGTGCCAATTAAAATTGTGTTTTCATGACATTTCAAGCCAGCCCATTTCAGAGAATGTGGGCAAATAAAATAAATTTATAATTTATGTTTCAGAAAAAGAATGATTTTCCCTCCAAAATTTTCTGACTTGTATCATGTCATTGTTCATGATTTAGTCAGAACCTGGAATGCTACCTTCAGATTATGGAAGCTGGCAAAATTCATAACCTGGCAAGAGGGAAAATATTCACATAACTCTCGGCAAGAAACCAAATCAAACTATTCTTTTTAATTGCAGGTGAGTAATAGCACTCTTACATTTCATACAAATAACGTCAGCACTCTCCTTCTCTGTGATTGATGGGATGTTTTAAGTGGAGTGCTTTAATTCAGCACAGCTGGACGTCTCTTGTTGGATTCCCCTCCTAGTCTGAGAAATTTTTGTTTTTAAATGTATTGGCAACAACTTACCGTGTTAAGGCTGAAAAATATCCCACAAGAGAGTAGATGTTGAATTGTGAACTCTTTGCTCGGTCAATATCTCTGCTAATGAAAACTGGGGATTACTGTTTGGTTGTTTGGCTTTTTGAACAAATTCACTTGGTCTTCAAGGTCTTGTTTGAAGTTTGGGGTTGAATTGTAATGGTCTATCACAAGTAATACGTCTGTAACCTCAGCGCTTCCTCACAGTACTTTCAAAAGGAGTTTTTCCTTTCCCAGTATCTCTGCCATTTTCTTGCTTTCCATTGCTAGGATTAAGCAGCTGGCTGTAGATTTAGGAGATGCTAGTAGAATTCCCCATACTTCTCTAACCCATGTGTGTGGCAAGTGGCAGAGGAGGGCTCTTGTGGGGGCTCACAGGAAAGCATTGGTAGGGAAAGCCTCACATTTAACTTGTGTAGATGCTTGAGAACCTAGATGAAATCCAGTACATATTTGAAGAAGGAGATTATGTAGCACTGGCATTCAGTCCTTTGTAGCATGTGCAGCGGTACAATGCTTCTCCAAGCCAAAAAAGGATATCTAGGGTAAGAAATATATGCTGAGTGTTTCGAGAAAGGAAGACGACTTCAACCCATTTTTGTTAAGCTTCCAAAAGGGAGGACTTTAACTATTCAGCAAGTGGAGAAAAAGGCAGGATTCTTTGAGGATCTTACTGTGCTACCAACTACGGAGTTCATTTAAACTAGGCAGACATTCACTTAGTGTATTAAGTTCCCTAGCATCAGGCTCACATGGATTTATTTACAGTCTCTGACCAGAATCAACATGAGCTTTCAGAGCTCTGGAGTACATAATAACAGGAAAATCATGGCTCTAGTTAAACACATCCCCAGGGAAAGCCTGGTAAACGTCCAGGGTGGTGATTAGGAAAGGTTAACTTATGATCTGACAGGGAAAGTAGTACAAGTTAGATAACACTAATAAATGACACTGGTGCCGAAAAATGATAGATTATTCTGAAGTGTTCTGTTAAAAAAGAAATAAATAAGCCAAGCAGTTTTTAGAGGAATATCCTGAATCTATCTGTAACTATCAGCAATTCCTTACTACTCTAGCATATCATTGTAGATGTATATGTGTAGAAAATGTATTACAGAAAGAATTTAATACTTAAGGAATCATCTGGTGTGCTGCATGGAGGACAGGACATTATACAAACTTCCAATTTTTGCAGCTGTCAGGAGTTAGCACCCACAATACCATTTATATTGCAGGAAAACACAAGTAACAGAAGGCATTTACTGAATGACTGAAAACAAATTTGCAAGGGAGAGACAATTTTTGCTTTGCTGTGTCTGGTTTTATGCTCCATACATTGTAATTCTTAGATTATGGATTTTGTAAATTGAATTGTGGGGAGTTTTTGCCATGAACAAGCAAACCCCTAAACTTCCAACGCTGAAAAAGCCCTTTTTCAAGGATCAGCTGTTTCATTATTTTATTGATTTTCTTATGTCAGAATTTACACTACAATCTTATTTTCTTCTACTTTAGTTATATGCTTTCTTGTTGCTGTACTTCTGTCAAATACATATTTTAGACTCTATCCCTTCTTATGTTGCAAACTCTAGCCTTGTAGAGTTTCAGGTATGTTGTCCCTCTTATACAGTGATAAGAAATACATATTTCAGCGGAAGAGTTCACACCGAAAAAAATTAAGCAACACTTTAAAATTTGGGATCTAAGTAGTTCTGTCTTGCTCTGTAGTTGAAAAATTACTCAGTATTTGGGACTTCCTGTTACTTTGATGGACTCAGCGTGTCTACTCAGCGCCAAGGACTGTGGTGCAGCGATATCTGATCTGTCTCTGAGAAATCCTGGTTTGTCTGTGCTGTACTGTCTGGAACTGTGGAGCTGGTCTCACAACTTGAGCAGAGCCCTGCACCGACACACTCCTACGGCATCCAGTTTGGCAACTAGTTTAGCTGCTGTTTGTATGGGTGTCACTGTATTATGCTCCACTATGCTATGTAGACATGCTCAGGTTGTGTCTTTTAGGGAATTTGGTGGAGAAGCGTCTTAGCACAGGGGAAAACAGAGGCTCCTTACTCTGGTGCAGTGAGATCCTGTGAGTATCTGTAAAAAGCTCTGTTTCCTTGGGTCTATTCTTGAAGCCTGACACAGATGTTTTATTATACTTCCACTGACTCCAAGGAAAAATATCTCTCCACTTGAGCAGGAAGATGAGGCCTCTTGACAACAAAAATTTTGTTCCAAATAATATAATATGCATTCTATAGGACATAAAGAAAAAGCTACTCAAAATACTAACTAGGGAGATGCTTTCCCCAGCTCTCCCTAAATGAATAAACAATATTTGCCTGGATGATGCTATTCTAAATCATACATCTATTATGCAATAATGCTAAAATGTTAAAACTTGAGTGTTTATATACAGAGTAATCTAATGTTCAGCAAGGTCTAACATACGTACTTTACACCGCAGTCTACAAGATGTCTCACTGAAGTGTAAGCAGCTGACCACATGGTATGTCCCTGACTCCTTTCCAGATTCAGGCACTCTAATTTTGTCAGTCAGTGAGATTTAAAGACCTCAACATCTCTGAACATCAGGCCAATTCTTCAATGCTTGTGCAGACATAACAAGATTTGTATCAGAAATAAAATGTCGTTACCAGTCGAGAAGATCTCTGTGTAACATTAACATGGATACGTACCTATGGTTGCTTTCTTTCTGGCACAGTTTCTTATTGCTCTTCCTACTCTTGTGAGACAATGGTAAGGCTGTCAGTGTTTTTGCCATGTTAGTGACGTTCTCAGCATTGCTGTGTGAAGCATAAATAGGCCCCTAGGCCACCAGCCTTGTTAGGACCATAGTCTTTACACAGGAGCACCACCAGAGGAGCAATGGATCCAGCTACTATGGGAAGATCTGGGGTAGCTCATATCTGAAGCGGTTCTTTGCACAAGCCCCAGATCCCACTCGACAAAGCAGGAGCACAGCTAGGTGGTACTTGACTGGACCGTGGGAAACCGGGGCTTTCCCTGCGGGAGTTTTTCCAAAACGGCTCTCAAAGTATCCCCTTGTGCCCGAAGTGCTGCTATTTCTCTCTTTCTTGAACTGTGTTGTCTGAACAGGAATGCAGTTCAAAATAATTTGCTTCTTGTGTAAGAAGCAAAAGAATAACACCATAAAAAGAGGTGGTTTTCAGCCCTCTAAAGATGAACGTAATTGTTCTTGAGACCAAATAAAACCTGTTTTCTGTTTTTATCAGCTTCATATACGGGATAAATGAACAGGATTCGTTTGTGTAATGGTGGTAACTTTAAAAGAAAAAAAATGTTAATTCTGTATAAACTTCTCAGGAAAAAGATACCTTTTCAGTTTTGCTATATGATGAGAGAATCACTAGGCCAGGCAACATACAAAAAAGGTGTGTATCAAATCTGAGGACAGTTACTGTAATGACCTCACTTTAATTCATTTAATTAAGGAGATATTTGTAGTGTGGAATACGATTATTTTTTTTTCTCAACTGGCTGCAGTCGAAACTATGATTCTCTATGCAGTGAGCTGAAACTAGAGTCCTTTGTGGTTTGGTCAGTTAAAAATACTAAAATTACTTTCTTCCCTCCTGCTCTTCCAAGCTTTCTACTTTGCAGATGGCAGAGGACAATATGCTGGGTCTGCAATAACACTGACTCAAAATTCCTTGCTAATTGTAAGATAACTTCCTAAAGATTGCAAGCAAAAGGAAGTCAGAGAACAAAGCAATGTCAAGTATGCACATGTCACAACACAATGTGCTGATTCCAAGCCTTTGGAAACATGCTGAAAGACATGTCTGGAAAAAAAAAAAAAAAAGAGGGGAAGTGCTTCCACACAGTCTTTCAGCATGAAAACAACAGCTGAATGTGCCTGTTCCCACCAGGAAAAAATACCCTGAAATAACAAAAGGTGCTGGAAAGCTAGAAATGAAATCATCAGATGGCGAGTACACTCTTTTGTCTGTTCCTAAAATTTACATAGACTGTACTTCCACTGCATTGTAAATCAAGGGATTAATTTGGAGTCGTGTTTGACTGCAAGGTGCCAAAAAGACCAAGAAAAATGGAATGTATAAACAGGTCCCTCTTACAATGAAGGACTAGTAGAACAAAACAGAAGTAAAGCAAACAAAGGGCCACACTTTCAGATAATGTATCTGCAGGAATGCAAACTCTGTGCATTCCTGATCACTCCTGTAGGTACTGCATGCACAAAAGACACACTCTTGAGGAGACTGGCATACAGAGTGTTTCTTTGTGAAGCAGAGTCTGCATACATTCCCTTCATAACCACAGGTAAATCTTTGCATCATCGGTGTACTCTAAAGATGTAAGTGTTTTCAATTAGGTCTGTCACTTGTTGGCTTGCTGAGTCCAATTTTCTGTCATCTTAAGAGCTAAGGGTTGAGTAAATTCCAGGGGAAAATTATGGGATCCTAGCGAAAGATGACATGTACAACACAAATGAAATGCTGCATGCATCTGACTTAAGATATTACAAAATTTCACCTCCAAAACCAGAGTGATATCATACATAAATGCAAATGAAGCAACATTCAGTAAGGAATAATGATGTGACTAGGCGTTTTTCTTTCAAAACTGACAGAAGGAAATAAAATTATCCCTAGTTTCTGCAGGCAGAAACAACTACCAGGATGAAAAACAAGTTGCCTAACATTACATATCAGCCCAGGAATAAATTCTCCATCTTCAGATTCTCAAGTGACTTTATGAAACTCTTCCTTTTTGTGAACTGCCCAGTCCCAAAGAGCACTTACAACAAGTGCACCTGAAAGGCTGGTTTTGTACTCTGTGCTTCTAGTTATGCTCCCAGAGATACATGCCATAAAATGACCTCAGAGTTTGTTAATGTTTCCTATAGTGGATATAATATGCATGAAATTGAAAGCTCAATCTTATTTTAAGGAAAAGTTATTTAGGTACATTTTACCAAAATTTTGCAGATATACATTAATATCTAGCGTAAATGTTTCTGCCAAACATATAAAAAATGTTGCTGTGATTATAAAGGCTGAACATGAAATAAGCTGAAAAACTGCTTATTTCCCCCTGCTGAAAAACGTTGTCTCTCTCTCAAACTTATTTATCTGCTAGATATTCCTTGTCGGTGCACTTTTTGGGATTCGAGTCTTTCTTGCTGATTCTAATTTGGACTCCAACTACATGAAGCACCATTTAAATTTGGTGTTCAGCTGTCTTCCATAGATTTGCATGCAATTAATGGATTTCTCATTCCCTCTTATACTGAGGGAATATTAACAACTGGGAATATCTGACTCTCACTATATCAAGTTATGTTCAGGGAAAACGGGGCTTCTTTTGAACCAACACTTTTTGTTTATTATTTGTGCAAACAAAAACCTGACCAAATTGAGCCTTTGCACCAGCAGTGAACTTGAGAGCATGCCACAAGATGCCAAGTATAGACACTGAGAGAATTCACGCTAAAAAGAAACCTTCTGCCATAGTAAAGCCCTATTGTTAGATGCCCTTTGAGGCTTAGACTGTGCCTGACTGTAACACAGCCAAAGGAGGGAGTGAGATATTCTGTTAGTGCTGTGCACGGTCACATAAAATTTGGGAGCTGGCAGGAGCAGGCGGTTAGTAAGACACATGAAACTGTTAGGCAGTGAAGGGAAAGAGAGAGCTGGAATGTACTTTAAAAAGAGCTTTTGGTTTGCGCTTTTGTTGGGTCTGCTAGAGGTTTTGAAATAATGCAAAGGAAGAGCCTGTTGTCCTGGGTACAATATTCTAGCAAATTGTTTTTTCCAGCACCAAGGGAATAGTGTCTTTCATCATAATTCCTCCTCTCAGCTCCCTGCAAAAATGAATGAAAGATAACTTTANAAAAAAAAAAAAAGAAAGGAAATGCAAAGGTTAAACCCAAGCACTATTATACTGTCCAAAAGCACTGAAGAGATTGTAGCAGGTGGTCCCACCACCTGTGCTTGTCTGCTTCCATTCCAAATAATCTCCTTATCGAATGCAGGGAGGAACAGACATCCGAGAGGGTCCCACAGGAAGTGCAGTGGCTGAAAACCAGAGTGGCTAACCAGAGAGATAGGAACCTGCAGTGTAGGGAATATGTAACTTGGGGGAGGCAAAACAGGGTGGAAAACACTAGAGACAGATCCTTGTCTCATTTGCATCTTGTCTACAGCAATTCTGCTGGCGTCAGGGGCAGCCCTTCACGTTTATGTCATGTTGGTAATGGATGGAAGGTAAGAGATCTTGCAGTTCAAACGCATAAGCTGCCGTGTTCTAATGGCTTGCAGAGAGAAAGGCCAATCAGACAATGCTTTTATAATAGCACCTATTTTCTTTATCCTTCCTTAATGACTACAGGAAGTGCTTTAATTTAATAGAGTAAGCAGATTCACTGCCTGAATTTCAAATGACATACTAACATCGTAATGATCCCTGCTCCCTCCCTTTCAGGCAGGACTGTGGTTTGTTTCTCAGTGAGCTGCACCTACAATAGCTTTTTATGACTGCCAGACTGGAAAAAAATGAAATGAAAGGCAAGTACTCTCTGCAACTATTATGCCTCAGAAATGTATGACATTTTCTATTATTCTGTAGGGTGGTAACTTTATACCTTCATATACAGTATGACCAATTTTATAGTAACTTTTCTTCATCAGTTTGGCACTTCTACAGTCTCAGCTAGCATTGTACTTAACGTGCTTTTTAAAGTATTTGATTTCCTTGACTAAATCTATAAAACAAAGACAAGAGAGATTAAAATAATAAGAACTACATTAACCTAAATTCAGTTCAAAGTTTATGCTTCTGCTGTATAGTTTTAGCAGAGAAGCAAGAAGCTTGTTGGTGAATGAAGTAGCAGAAATGTTTGTGAAAGGGTCATGTCAAAACAGGACAGGCCCGAAAGGACTTGGTATGGCAGCAGTGTTGGTGGCAACTTCTTCAGATCTTCTTCTTCTTGGAAGCGTGTAATCCAGCTGAGCAGAGGCTTTTCATAATAATACTTAAGGTTCCTGTCAATATGAATCTTCCTTAGGAATTCTGAGCAGGCTCTCAAAATGATAGGATTAAACAATTCATATTGCTGTGAATCTGGTTTGAGAACTTTGATAACTGGAGTTAAGTAACAAAACCAGCAAAATGTGTGTGGTGAGATTCAGATCAGATCAGCAATATTTTTTCTTTCAGTGTTGTTATTCCTGTATTGATCACAACACTGGCCAGAAAACAGGGGAGAAAACTCAACTTTTTATGAAGTTTCTGCCAACTCCACTCTAGGGTGATGGCGATTCTTCCCATTCCAGGAAGAGCATCCTTTTCCAAATGACTCCTAGTATTATTCTTTCTTCAACTCAGATAAGTAGAAAACTGTTCTGTGGCAATAAAGTCTCAGTAATGACACTAAATTACTTTTCACTTATGTATAAAAGCCATCTGAAGATGTCACCTGCCAGAAATTCTGTGCTAAATTGCAAAGCCCAGAACTTAAGTGTTGGGAAATGTGTTATTCATAGATGCCAGCAGAGCTTTAATTCAGCTCCTTTCTGTGTTAGGATATGGTCTTTAATTGCATAATCACATACTATTATTTCCAAAGGACCTCTGTCTCATTCGGGGCACGGGACCTACAAGAGGGCTGAGTGGAGGTTATGCAGGCACGCATAAATCTGCCACTTCCTAATTTAGCTGTCCTTGACTTTGCAATGTAAATAATTTTGCTTTCAGTGAGATACATTTTTTTTTTTTTCCTTAAATCAGGGTAGAGCAGCATTCTGTAAATCGTTTCTTTTGGTGGGACTTTGGACATCAGCTTGTGAAGGCTCCTAAAGGAGACATAGGTAAGAAATCCAGTAAACACAGCCTCCATGCGTTTTAAACATGCATAGTCTAACACTTCATTTGCTCTCAGTTTGGAGTGTCACATGGTGTTTCAAGTGCTAAAAGATTTACTATGGTTTACGGCTCAGATTTTTCTAACTCAATTTGTCGTTTAGCACCAAACTCCCCTGTCCTGCAGCACACTCAAAGGCTAAAGGGCATCGAAGCATTCTCCTGCTTAACCGCCCATGGATTGGAATAAGTCTCAAGACCTTTCTATTGCTCTTGGGATCCTTTATGAAATTAATTATTAAAACATAAGGCCTTAGGTCTATCTGTGACATAATGCTTGAGGTTTTCAGTGCAAAACTAGATTCCTTCACTCAGAATAATTTTTATACATTAAACAGTTTCTGCTAGAAAAGAGAGGTCCTTTACTATAATTTTGCTTTTTTAATTGAACTTATTACCATTTTTGCTCTTTTGCAAAGCACTATTAACTGGGTGCATTTCCTTTAAATTTCAAAGTACATCTTAGTCTTTATGACTGGATGCTACTTGTAAAACACACAAGTTCTGGCAGGTATGACCTCAGGTCCAAACATAACTTTATTTGCTAAGAGTAAGATATTTAGCTATGTAGCTTTGATTATGGTTCCATAATTAAAGCACTTGGACACTACTATAGTGAATGGGATGAGTCTAGAGGAATAGCATGTGGGAAACAGGAACACAGATAAGAAAAAGTTATAAGAAGTTTGAGGAGAAGGTTGTCATATCCAATTCTGCTAGCCTTGTAAGTGGCAGAATATCTTTCCCAGTCATCTTGAGTCAGCCTTCAGACAGGTAAGTGAGGAGGATGTTACCTCAGTGGAAGACTCGGAAAGAACAAGAAGGTTGAACAGGGAAGATTTTGGGAAGTACCCAACCTTGACTTGCATTGAGTGTTACATAAAACTTACCAAATATCAGAAAGAGTCCTTCAGTCAAAGAGGCTTGCATTTAATATATGACCAAGTCAGCGGGTTTGTAATATGTAAAAAGAATTTGCAACAGAATTGCATATCAGTCCACTGGAACGGTAATTATTGAGTGGCAGATGCATTTTAAGGCCTTTTAGTGGCTGCTCCACAACTGATCCTACAAATAGAGATCTATTACAATCCAGGTTTTCATGCCTTCAGCAAATGCTGGTTTTGAGTAATAACTCAGCTGTGGAACACTGAAAACCTTCAATACAGATACGTGTCTGGGCTGTATAATAGATGAGCAATCTGAGGCAATGCTGAAAGAATCTTTCATTTTTCTTTCCAATTTCTCCCCATCTGGGTTTACTAGATTACCCAACAAATATGAACTAATATTCCAGTCTGCAGAGACATCTCATGTTTGGAGAAACTAGGGACTTCATAACAGTTTTATGAGATGAGTTTAGAGTTGCATTTTGGAAATGTGTTTTTAAACAGAGGATGTGTTTTATCTTTCTTTAGAACATATTTTCTTGATTTAACTGGCAGGGGTTTGTATTTTTTGACCAATTTAAGGAGTATATATCCAGGGCCCAAATTGTGTTGACCTTAAATATAATCCTGGTGAAGGGAATGTTGAAATAATGATGAGAAGTTCAGTTTTGTGTTGAAGACCAGGGTCAGTGAGAAATATTTCAGCTGTTATGCTATTCTGTTTTAGAAGGCAAATTAAAAGCTTCTGTGCATCATATTGGCATGATGTGACTGAATGAATACAGATGCAACTTGATCTGAAGTCTGCTGAACTTGTATTTGGAAGGGTGTGAATATATAAGAGAGTCCATTCCTGGGAGAAGCCAACCACTGGTTCTGGAAAGATCCCAATGAATCACGGTGAAGTTATGCAACTAATCTTTATTGCTAGGATGTAGTACAAAATAAGATGATTTATCAGTTTATTCAGAGTTTCTGAGAGTGACAGACAACAGCGGTTATCACTAGTGTCAGGCCAGGAACAGGGCCCAGGAGCTGCCCTGAAGGCTCAGACAAAAGTGTTATGTGTGTACAGTTGTGTGTCCCGTTGTGGCAGGAGCACTTTAGCTTAGATATTTGAATTTTCCTGTTAGGCTGCTCCTCGTGCAGTAGACATAACAGCGAAGCATATGACCAAACCCAGGCCTAAGAGGGAAGAATGACTACAGTATCTCAAAATATCTAAGACTGTATGCTCCTACAGCAATGGAGATACTTTCAGGAAAACTGCATTTGCAGGGAAAGCAGAATCTCAAATCTGTTTTTCTATTAATTCAATTGGGCAAACAGTGAGGAGGTGGCAGCTAACCAGTTGCCTGTTTTCATTCCTGTTTTGAAATGGCCATTTATTTCCTCATTCATTGCATGGGGAGCTTAGGCTGTCACCCCACTGTAGTCTGTGGCACCTAAAAGATTAGGATTTACACCCCCACAGCTGTAGCCTCCTGAGCCCTTAAATGGATGTAGCCCTTAGCATAGGAATTCTTGAAAGAATAAACATATTATTGTCTCTCAGAGAATTGTTTCTATAATACATGGCCAGCTCTTGTAATCTCTACTGGTTAGAGCCTAAACAATAAAACTTCCAGCCCACAGGACTTTAAAGGCAAAATGTCTTTAATCTACACCATACAGCCATGCTCAAGCGTCTGTGCTTGGGGTAGTTAGCCAGCACAACTGTTTTTTTAATTGCATGGAGAAGGAAGGGAAAGCAGCGTGTTCCCCACCTGAAGTCTGTTATTTGAAATTATTTCTAGTATTTGAAAAATGATTTCACTAATATTTAGATAGTGTTAGTCATCCAGTTCCATTAATTAATGAAAAGGACTCAGCACAAATAATGGTTTATTTTTCAAGTTGCTCTGCTGCTTGAAATAAAACTGGATGTAGAGAAATGCTGACATTTTTAAAAGAGATCTAAAAACAATGGGGTCCTCTTGAAAAAAAAACAACCAAAAAAACGATGGAATTTGTTCAGTTCCTTTAGAGACCCAGCCTCCGCCTTCAGAGCTTTCTCAACAGTCTATATTTTTCCCAGTCACTAGCAAAACAAGGGTAAAGGCTTTCCCAAGGGAAATCTGCTTAAGCCTTTTGCAACGTCTGTGAGAAGTATGGGTGCTGGTGGAGAGTGATACAGGGAGGAACTGTGCTGTCAACAACAGGAAGCTGGTGAAAAACGAGCGGTGCCCCTGGGGAGGTGAATACAGAGCAGATGGCTCTAATTGTGAGTCACACTGTGACAACTGACAAGAGAAATTCTGCACTCTTGACACTTTAAAGATACCAAAAATACCAGAGAGCACATTCCATGGCTTCTTGAAAACTTCCATATCGAGGTAGCTGGGGGGGGGAGAGCTTCAACTCCTCCTGTTTCCATCACTAAACAGCCCATAAAATTTGCTGTTGATAAGCTTCCAAGCAGCCAAGCATTCTAATACTTAGATAAGGCACTAATGTTAATAAAACCACTGAAGAAACAAGAAGGAAGAGGTGCAAAGGGGATTCATGTGCAGGGCAGCACCAGTTGCTTTAGATACTGATCCTTTCAATTACGGGCGGTTCTGGATAAGAAAGGGGAAAGTAACATCCTTGTTTATAAGCACTGATAGATTTTGAAATATCTTTCTCTCTCTCTTTTTTTTTTTTTCTTTCCCCCGTCTGGAATGACTGCAATCTTTTTCTTGATGTATTTCAATTATTGCCCGGATACAGGGTTGCAGATTTATATTGTGCTTCTTTAGTGGAGTTACAACAAGTCAAGACCAGAAACCATTCATAGTTCATTGCCAATTTTTTATTATAGGCTGAATGCCTGGCTTGGGTAGGTCTGCAGATGTCAACAGTGCTACCCCAGAAATAAGTTTTATTTGCTCTATTTGCTTGCTTGATACAACTGCTTTAATGCCAGTAGTTTAGTACCATACTCGGGGAGTTTGTCCCTTGAGCATAGCCTGGTTGTTTCACATGCACCCTAATAACATAAATCAGCTCCTTTCCTTGGAATTTTGTGACCGTTAATATCCGGCTAAGGCATTATTGTTACTCTTCTGGTACCATGCAAAAATTTTCCCTGGATATTTGGGGAGGAGGTGAGCAGGGGGAATTTCTTAGTGTTAGAAATATTTTTGGGAGTGTCTCATTCTCACTGGATTCAGATATTTGATATTTTGGCATTCTCTGCTGCTTTTCAAATTGTTGTTATTTGTGAAAGTTACCAACAATGGAGAAGTGCACTGAGTCACTTGGGGAGACAGCTACACTGCACAACTGTTCCTCCTACGGCTGTTAAGCTGCTGCTTAAAGGTGCACTTTGAAAGTTGTTGCTTGAATAAGTACTCAGGCACTGAGGTGGTGAGTTTGCTGAGGCAGGTCACACAGTTGAGGAGTTCTAAGTTCAGTTCAATATTTCTGAGTTGGAGCTATCCTTATGATTTTCTTTCGTTATTATTTTGCTTTATGTTATATTGTTTAGCTGGACTCTGATATTTTTTTGTAGGGTAAGTCCGCTACAGAGAGATATCTGAAATGAACTGAAGGAAGTTACCCCTAAGGTAGCAGCAGTAATATAGCCTTAGTGTGCTTGCTTGGCTAAGGCTGGCAAATTTGCTCCATTAATTGTCCCTGTAAGTAGCTATACCTGTGGTATTCATGGTATTTTGCATTGCATCATCTGGAAGGCCCACTAAGTAGCCTTCTCCTCCATGCTGCTGTATTACACTCCTGAGGTCACACCACTGGGTACTTCTTTTGTCCGGTTTTCTTGTGTTACCAGAGCAGCTTGAGATAAGAATAATTTAAAGTCTTGGGTATTTTAGAACAAGAATTTCCCATTGTAACTGCTGTCCCAGACCTGCATTTGACTTCTTTGCTGGAAGATATTTCATATAAGGTCAGCTGTTTTTGCCATTTTATGAGATTTTGTTACCTCTGTGAAAAGCCCAGGATTTACCACTAATTGGAATAAATCTGCCAAAATACTTCTGTTGTCACGCTTTAGAATTTGTAAGTTGCATAACTCCCATGTACATTAGGCCACATTTTCTAAAATCAGGAACCTTTTTTGTATCTAACTTACAGAGAGCTGAGCAGATACATGCATCCTAAGACATGCAAAGCCCTGCTATGGTTCTGTGGTATCACTGCTGCCAGAGAAGCCTACTGTAGTGCAAAGCCAACACACAGGACTCAGGAAGTGCCCTACTTTCACGTTTGGTGTGAATTTCAAAGCTTGTCTCTTGTGGTGTTTTTTTTTCCTATTGATGGTAGTGGAGGGGAAGAGGAGAGAGTCCCATGTGATCTTTGGTTCTTGAATTGTTGGCAGGAATTTTGAGACCACAATGCTTCTCTCCTTTGAAATGCCTTTGCTTGGAGATGTTGTACGATGTGGTGGAATTTCTTTCTTCCTTATATCTGTGTTGGCTAAAGCAAGACAGAGGAGCTTGAAAAGGCTCGCCCTTCTCAAGGAACGCTATCTGATTCGTAAGCATTCCTAGAGGTTAAGGCTGGTGACTATCAAGAAAGCAAATACTTCACGCAAGGGTAAGTCCTCTAATTGTGTTTGTGTTGAATAGCTGCCAGATCCCCATGTCAGGATGTCTGCAGTCACGGCTCTGATCTCACCATTCCTTCCTCGGCTGTTGCACAATTGTGTTGCATGTTTGTGGTAGGGGAGAAAGTTGGAGAGCTGGGCTATGAAACCATCTTAGGGAAGGAAGCCATGTTTTATTTTAGTTGCTTGGTTTGGACAAAAGCCTGTAGGAGATTGAATAACATAAAAACCCCATAATGTGGCCAATTCATGGAAACCGAACCTGGTCTTCTATACAGATATGTGAAATATGAGGTTTAATAGCCAGGGTGGAAAAGGAAATGTCAATGAAAATGTGTTTGCTGGTATAGTAGAAATCCTAATGTACATATGTGATAACTCATTACTTGTTCTGCCCATATTCTAGCCTGTAGTTGCAGGCTCTGTTGGTCTGTTGGGCTTGTAGATGCAATGAGGGAGCTTTTGGAAAACTGTGAATCTGATCTCCTGGTGGGTTGCCTAATGGATCCTTTGTGGCAGACAAGTGAGACAAAATAATGACAAATAACAGGCTGTGAAAGAAGACAGAGGACCGAAGATGCTGCAGGTCATGAGCTTAGCAGTGGAGAGAGAATACCCAAGGAAAGAGTATCCTAACTCCTTCCAATCCCAGCAGAAGAGTTTTGAGGACTCTCAGCACACCTAAGAGTTGAAAGCCACTCTGCTTACACATTCAGTTCCTGAAAGAAGACAGCAGTTGCCTTAGCCACAGAAACGTTAGTTAATAGTAATATCCTGATTAGACTCAGTACAATAAATCTTTCTTAGATGATAAAGTTGTTCATTACTCCTGTTTGGTTAGAGTAAAGCAAATTTCACAAAAGTCTAAATTTACTATTGAAAAATAGCAAGAGGTTGGGTTAATCTATGACCACTGTGTTGTCTCGCATAATAAAGTCTGGTGAGCTGGTAGTGGTGTTCCAGGAGGACATCAGTTCCACTTCCTAAACCAGAAGTGGAGAATTATCCAGAGCAATAAAGAGCTTGTACAAATAACACTGGAGAAATCAGAAGTTAGTCTGAGTACTAGCTTACTCAGTCTAATCAGTACGAATAGCTCCCTGCCAACTGCTCCATTACCTGAAACAGGGGTCAACTGATAAACATCAGCCAGTCCTCTCATTATATAAAAGAAAAACCAACAAAAAACCAACAACCCCCTTCATCTCAGAATCTCAAATTCCATCATTCCCGATAAGCACTAACCAGTTCCTCATCTCTCATTTGCAGTTCATATCCTGAGCTACACAGATTTGCTGTTAGAGATAAGGATATGAAAAAGTCAAGTGATATTAATACGCATGTTGCAACGTGTTAGCCTCTCTCAAGCTGCCGTGCCTGATGTTGTAAATAGAGGTGGTCAGTGAGGCTGCACAGGAACTTGGGATCTGGCCACATGCCATTTGTTTAACAACATTAGCCCAAATGAGCATATTCAGGGAAAACAGTAAGAGTCCTCTTATTGGGGAAACAGATGGTTAATTAAAAGGGAGCAAACAAGCAAGAATGAGACCAAGAAGGATCCGCTAGGGGCTGCTTCTGGAGCTGGTGCAGAAAATCTGTCAGCTGAAGGTGGAAGAAGGGAAATGGATCACTAGCCCAACTGACATCAAACCACACAAGTTGCATTTGGGTTCTTACACCATGCTCACCACTGTTACATAGTTCTCCAAGTTAGAGGCAGGACAATATTTTTCTGCCTTTCCCTTTATAGCATAGGCGAGATTTTGCTGTCCTAAAAAAGCAGATTAACAGCAATCAATAGTAATATCAAGACAGCAACCAGTGAAAGATGGTTCCTGAAACAGTATTCTGGTGTTTGAGTCAAGTTTATGTCTTCAGAGATTATGCAGTATTCTTAAATTTTGGGAAGGTAGAGGAATTGACTTTTTTGCTTTTCTTGTTAACTAAGAGGAAGAAGGGTTGAGTCAGCTGCGCTATAATGCAAAATTCTTTTACAGACTTTTTTTCTTCATGTGTTTTAGACTTACAAAGCAAAATAGAACACAACCAATATAAAATCCCCAAACATGATTTTAAAGGTCACTGACACAACTATATTTAGTTTAATATCTTTTTACTTTTTCCTACTTTGTGTAGGAAATAAACAGAGATTATTTCCTCAATCAAACCAAGGTCTTCTTAGCTTGTTTTCTTGACTTCAGATCTAGCTAAAAATATTATGAACTGTGATCATCTGAGAGCAATATGTCTTTTTTACACTCTAATTGTTATTTGCTATCACCTTATCTGTTAAAGAAAAAAAAAAATGACTGTTTGAGTGAGCCATAGGTAAATTAAATTTAGCTCAATTCTGTGATTGAAGGTAGAGGTATTCTGGAGAAGGGCTGCCTGTAGCAGCTTACTTATTCTTATATTTGCTTACATCCATGGAAAATCTACAAACAAATTAGAAGTAAGTCACAACTATTTCAGTGAAATGTATTCCTTCTATGAAATAAGACTATCATTTTTGTCAAAGTGATAATTAAATAGAAACCTGTAAGTTTTATTAATTTGAATCGTTACATGTGGAAAAACAGGTTTATTGTTTCACATTATGTTTTTCTGTGAGTTATCACTCATTTTTCTTCTCAAGTATATGCTCTTTTTCCACTCTTTACTTTTATTTTCAAAGTGGGAAATAATGAGTTGTGGGGGTTTTGATTTTTTTTTTTTCATTTGAAATGCTCAGACAGTAATGAAATAAAATATTCTACACACCCTTAAAAAGCCAGACACTTGCAATTGAAGGGGAAATAATGCTTCCCACCACCCCACTCATGAAAAAA
>VXBW01001076.1:952755-983369 GCA_013400375.1 Thinocorus orbignyianus | reverse complement strand
AAAAAAAAAAGAAGAGGAAGAAACAGAGAACAGCTGCAGTTAATGGGCCAGATTAAAGTATCGCGGGAGATTTTCAAAGTAACAGATAAATTTAGCTGCACCACTTCCAAGGAATATAAATGAGTGCTGTTTACTTCATCTCTCTGAAGTTTGAAATTATCCTCTTCACTATAGACTTTGGAGGGAAGTCCACTTGAAATAATTGTAGACATTTGAAAGTAACGTGTTACCACGACCTCATATGACAAGGATAAATACCACTCATAAACTAATTTTCCAGAGAAAACCAGTATACCAGAGAATATTATCAGGTATTATCAGTGAGAAGGAGGGACAGCCCTGCTTTACATCTCCACATTTTATTTCATTACTTTTGTTTTGAGTGGGGAGCAAGGTCTGAGCATTTGTCCCAGGCAGGCAATATTATCTCTTTTTTCCTCTCATCTAACAGAATCTTTGTTCCTCCCTACAATCCTTGCTTATCTACAGCTGTACTGAAGAATTACGAGTTCATAAAAATGTGACACTATGTCTTGATGTATGCAATCATTACGCTATTAACTAAGAAGTCTTTTAATCATGCATACCCCTACTCTAAATGTATATATGCAGTGATACACATGCATTGATTCTGTTAAAAAACAACTTTCAGGAAGCTTTGGAATTACACAAAAATTAAACAATACTGTACAACTAAAATGCCATCTAGTTTATTAATGGATAACTCTTGCGCATGTCTGGGCCTAATTCACATGTTGGGCTCATCAAGACACACACCAAAGTAATTTACTTAGGTGATATCTATAATCTTATTTGAAAACCTTAGTCCTTTGTAAGATGTACCATTTTGTAAGGTCACTGCAGAAAGACACTGAAAACTGTTTATTGAAGTGACTCTAACTTATTCTAATATCCATAATAAGGGAACTTTTTTCCCTCATGTATTCTACCATTAATACATCTTACTTTTTATTCAGTATTTAAAACTGTTTTGGGAATGCACCTGTGCAGCCAGAAACGCAACCTGCTTTTCTTGGGCTGTTTTGTCCTCATTTTTTGATTTTTCATGAAATACGTCACGTGTATTCTTCCTGTACAGTGATCCACTGCATGTAAATTCAGAGCAATAAGCACATTATTTCTTTTGTTCCAATGACTCACTTTAGTTAGGAACAAACTACATTTTATTAGTTGTTACTTCTAACATCATACACCACATTCTAACAATGGATTTCGATTTGAAATTATAGAAAACCAGAAGGATTGAAAATAATCCATAGGTGATTGACTGAGCTAAATGTAGAATTATTCTCAGGTCTAGATTCATCTGTCTGTCTTTTCTACAGATTGTGTGTGAGTTTCTTCTTCTTTTTTTTTTTAATTTTTTTTTTTTTAAGATAGTTCTTAATGCTTGAACAAATCCCTTTTTCTTCCCCTTGGTAATGTGGTTAACTGTCTGGAATGTGAGCCACTGGAAATTCTTCCCCACAGAAGAATCTCCATTAAGCTTTCAAACAGAGTTACTTCATCCCCACAGCTGCATGGATAGAAGACTTTCTAGTGTCTAAATGCTTACTGTATATGTCATCCTTAAATTTAATTATTTTTTTTTTTCCCAGCCAGAGCTTTAGGAGCAGGTGCTAGCCTTTTGCTTCCTTTCTGCTTCCTCTGTGGGGAACATGCTGGAAAGAGCTAACTAATTAGAAAATTCTACAGGGAAATTAATTCTGCAAACAGCTGAGGAATGGCATTTCAGTATAATGCTCACTTTGTCTGTCAACAGAACGCTGGTTGGCTTGACAAGTGGCAGTTCTCCCAGATGTTACACATGTTGTGATGACCAGAACGGCGTCACACGTTGCCTGTTTACTAAAAGACATGATGTTGGAAGAGTAAATACACTAAAATGAACCTCTAGGACATGCTGCATTGCTGTCATAAGGCAACAGCATGGTATTTCTACATGTGCTTGAAGCATATCAATGGACCAAATGGTTTTTAGCAAGCTTAGTTCCAAATGTTTCTTTTGTTTTCATGTAGGGCTGGGGCATGAAGGAGGAGGGAAAAAAGAGACATACTAAGCTACTTAGGGTGAAAGGGCTGGATTGTCAAAGTTAGGTGTGCATATTGTACATATCTAAAAATATGTGCAGATCTGTAACGTGTCTGAGCAAAACACTTATTTACACAGTTGGCTGGTTACGTGCATGTGGGAACAGTGAAATCCGCACACACAGGCTTCCCTGTTCAGAGACACTGGTGACTGAAAGCTGCAAAGACTCTGAAGGAACTTGTTGTGAGATGTTTATGGAAACAGCACTGTCCCAGTGAAGATGATGACAGCCTACTCATTTCTTAGAGATCTCACCAGTACCAGTTTTGTCATCTTAGTATTTCTTACTTATGGCCTAAAACCCCATTTAGCCATGTACCCTGTTTTAAGTAATCTCTCAGGTTCTCAACTAGCTTCTCATAACAGACCTGTGTGACCCTCAAGCCAAGAACAGCGTAAAACCCTCACTTTGCCTTACAACAATATGCTTTATCTTTTGCTTCCAAAACTCCCAGATTTTTTCCCTGAACTATTCTTAACATGATGTAACACTCAGAAGCAAAGTTACCATTCACACCCTTCCCAGATTGACTTGGCATCCCTTGTTTCTGTCCTGCCAGGGGATGCCCTGGGCTTCATTTTAGTGGTCAGCTATGCAGAAGTGTCCTCCAGAATCCAGATGCCTGGGAATTTGCCCTGAACTTATAGAAAGACAGACTTGCAAGTGCCATTGAGCAATATAGAACTGTGTGTCTTACCTTTTGGTCCAAGCATCATGTTGAAGCTTGCAGTGTTATGAATGTCTCATGCAGCACCTGGTTCATTTTTTAAATGTCTTGGGTCTTGTTGTTTTGAGCTCTTTTTTTGTACTCTTCATCTCTGTCATAAGCATCTGAATGCCTTTCCTTCCTGTGTCTCCTAAGAACTAATTTGTCATATCTAAGAATATAAAAAAGCAGTGCATTCATGTAAATCCCATGAAAATAAGTCACTTTCTGTAGCTGAGTATTTTCCAATACATTTTCCTTTTTCTCATGTTTGCCCTAGTATAACGGGACTCTTGACTTTATTTTTTCTTTCTTCCTCCCACCCCTCCTTTCCCTTTGTCCCATACTTCACAAATGCAGTAACAGTCTATATGTTGTCTCAATCAAAAATCTCATCACTCCTTGTATTATTAGTCTGTTATCTCCAGCATAATTATATTGCTTAATACATGGCACAATTCAAGGACTTTTCTCAATAATGAACAATCTATACCCTATTACCATCTCAGGGTTAACATGCACAGGTTTATTGAGAATTCCTTGGCTTTGAAATTCTTTTAATAAAAAAACTTCATATTTTTGCTGTGCTTGTACTGAAGTGTGATCATCTTCCAGCACTAATGCCTAAACTAACTTACCGGGCTTTGACTTTGAAAGAGTAATTTTCACAGATGAAGATCACGCTTCCAGGTGAAAATAATGACATCCCGTTCTTTGTCTTAAAGAAAAATCAAGCCAGTTTCTATACACCCTAAATTTACTTCACCTGGTAGCAATTGTAGTTTTCCTAATGAGATGCAATTGCTTAAGAAACCATTGAAATTAAATCACAGCTAAAGATTAACACCTTTCCCTTATCATGTTATAATTAATTTCTATAACTGCATACATCAACAAATTGGAAGCACTAAAAGCATCTGCCTCCAAAAGAGACGTGTGTGGACTCTCAAATATAAGCAACTTGATTCTAAAGTCTCTTTGAGCTAAGGAGGTCCTAATAGAGAAGATTTATTCTGCAGTCACATTTTCTGAATTAATTGACTTCTTAATTTTGAAGTGCTAAATGCATCATTACTTGGCAGTTTTCCAAAGTGCATTGTGATATATCTGATGCATGTATTACAGAAATTAGTTGAGTGATCCACGTTTAATGTGAAGGCCTGTTTGCATTTGGAAAAAGAATGCAGTTAAAGTATTAAATGTTATTATCACTTATTCTTCCCAGAATCTTGTTATGGATTGCTTACTAATTACAGGAACACTGTCAGCTGAAATTTTTAAAGTGATTGTCAAATGGGAAATAAAATGGAAAAAGTGCAGGTGATGTCTAGCTAGATTGCCTTTATATACTACCTAGATAAAAGGTCTTAGTGATTTAATTTTCTATTTATTATCGTCCAGATGTTCAAAACACTGACTCAGATAGCATGGCAATTTCATTGGTTTCAACTTATGATAATGGATTAAATCATAAAAAAGAGCGATATTACATCTGTGGAGATTCACTGGGGTAATTTGCACTAAATGGATTTTTTATATGGGATAATTTTTTTTTCCCAAAGTTCAGCAAGAGTCAAGATTACATCTGTATATGTTTAGGAGCCAAAAAGTATAAGTAAAGGAGAAGTATGTCTATGTGGAAGCTGTTGAATAACTGCATGTTTGCACTATTTGCTTAATGGTATAGCTGCTGAGTGTTTATGAGTTCTCCTGTAAAGTAACAGAATAGAGCAACACAAATAAGGATATCTCATGTGATGTGATGGTCCTCAGAAAGAGCAGGAGGAGTCAAACTAAAAGGAAGAGATGTCCTTTTTTTTCCGAGCACAGGAGTGAGTGGAGATGTATGGATGACAGGGAGGTTAAGTGAATTGAGCAGTGAATTTTAAAAAACCTTACAATTAATTTAAGTGTTTCATTATGTTGTAAACACAATGCTTGCTTCCTTTGGGGTAAAGTAAAATGCTTTGATTTTCTTTGTATATTCAAGAAGACTGAATTTCCATTTTGGTTTCAAGAGATCTACCCTTTTAAAAATTTAAATTCTATTTCAAGATGGTAATGCTGGTTTAAGAAATCAAATATTTATTTACTTATTTATTTCCACTTTAAAGCAAGATAGTTCACTTACCCCAGTTTCGGGAACAAAGCTACTCACCGAAGTTGACCTGAGTTTGAAAAGGGTTTTAGTGTGTCCCAGACTCCATTTTTGGATTAATTTTGTATTCATCAAGAAATTTCATTCATCTCTAGCTATAATGACTTCTTTTGCAAGATTTTTTTCTTTTTTTGGTATGTTTTTGCCACACATATTGCAAGAGTTAATAAATAAAACCAATTTGATTTATGACTTGTTTTGCTTTGGTAAGTTTATGAATAGCAATGTTGTATGTTTTTAATTAAATTCTTTCTTTCCTCCAAGGATGTCACTATCCAAAACAAATTAAGAATTTTGTTTAAAACGTTTACTCACACCTTATATTATTATGTGTACTCTTGAGACAAACTTGCATCTGTGTCGATATTTATAAGAACGGTTTCCAAAGTTCAAAATGGAAACTCTTAAACTTTCATGCTATCCTTAAGTTTTAATATCTGCCTGGTTTAACATTGCATTTCAATATTAATATAAATTCTTTATTTTGCATAATAGATACGTCTCTGCAAAATGTAAGCCTTTTCTTCATACATTTTTCCAACAGATGCAGATAACATTTGTCATTGAATTTCTAGATTGTTCAGCAAAGTCAACACTCATAAAGCATTTTATCTACTACACTTTAAAAAATTTCCTCTAGCTGCTCTAGAAATGTGAGTGTTATTCATTTCTCTGAAATCCCATCAATTCGTTATTTGTAGGCATGGCCTGGAATGGAAGGAAGGATAAGAAGACAGCGGGAGTGAGTCAATATTTCATTGTAACGATGCTCTTGCATTACTCCAGCTGGTCAGTTTTACTTTTAACCTTCTGACTGTGGTGCTATCCATCACAGTTGCTCAAAAATGAAAAGCTATGTCGTCTTTGCTGATGGTTCATGTGATGTAGCCCAAGTGAGAAAATAGGTAGATGTTTATGCCAATTTTATTCTCTGACCAAAGGCTTTGACAATTTAAAGCTGTACCACCTTTCCCACAGACCAGGCATGTAGGGGGTGGACCTGTGTGCAAGGCAAGCCATGTTAACCTCCTTCTTACTGTGACTCTCCTCTTCTTCTTCTTGCAGAAATAATGCCTTGGGAGCTCTGGAGAATTTAGACCTTGGAAATTTTATGGGTCTGCTGATCTGAGCTACTGAGGAGACTTTTGCAAATGTACCTTAAGATGACATAAGCACAGAATAAATCCCTTCAAAACCTCCCTAGTGTTTCTAAAACAACATGAAAGGACATGTGTCTGTGGTACAAGAAAATTAGGCAGAAGTTGAAGAGCTAGACCACCCTCTTCTGAATCAGCTAAACAGACCTTAACAAACACCTAAACATCCTCACATCAGTTCATGAGAAGTGTCTGGTGCTACTAATATCCATGCGCATTTGTTAGGCTTCAGACCTCTCTTTAGATACAAGATTTGGCACTTGTAGTTATTGAAGGTATGTCTCTAAATATGAACAGGATCATATATGGCAATATTTAAATGGTGTGTAACTGATAATTAGTTTATGCAAATGTTCTTTATCTAAACAAACCATAGAAAAGCAAGAGGGTTTTACAGAAGGTTTTTTATCTTGCTTTCAATGTTTCTTAATTTTAATTGGCCATCTAATCCTTCCATTGTATTTATCAACAATATCCAGAAAGACAACTTAATTGTGCTAAGGATTAATCTAAGGATGCTATTTAAAATCTGCATGTTGTAGCCAGAAAAAACATTCTATTAAACTCATCTGAGGGCCTACTGTTACCATGAGAGAAGTGTGTTGAGGTGACTAAAGGTCCCACTCAAGTTCCTCATGGCTGAATTAAATAAAGTCACGGCATGTGGGTAAAAACCAGAGATTTCCAGAAAGGGCTATGATTCTCTTGCCAGCCATCATAAAATTTTTACTGTTAACTCTCACAGAAGCAAAGTTAGGCCAATGCTGACTGCTTCTGAAATCCTGCCCTTCCTGTATTTTTAGACTTCAGCATGTTTGTCTTCTTTCCAAATGTTGGAAAAAAACCCCGAAACCTCTGTCCCTCAGTGCCGCTGAAATCAAAATAAAAGAGGTTATTTGATGGGGTTTTCTAAATTTATTTTAGTTTTGGTAGGCCATGTAGAAAAAAAACAATTGAGTGGAAATCAGATGAACACAAAATGATTTTTGACACATTTGGCAAATGCTGGCATTTGTAGAAGTTTGCTTACAAAAAACTGTTGTGTAAGCATCCACTTGCTCAGGTTGAGTAAGAGGGTTGCTTGCCAGGAAGGGTAATACAAAAGATCACCCACTAGCAATATTCATCCTTTCCGCTTGAATCTTTCTTTGCCTATGACTCTCAAAGTGCTTGGTAGAAATGGCAATGTTGCTTGTATTTTTACAACTAAACCACAGGAGATTAAAGTGAAGATATGAAAATGTGAATGCTTGAAATGTTACGTTCCTGGAAAAGAGAAGCACTTCTGAGCTGGCAGATAAACCTGCTGCTCAGAAGCACGTTAAGAACCTTCAGACATTCAGCATTTATGAAAATCAAAACACTTATTTAGGAGCCTAAGTTATGCACTAGGTGACTTTCCCAAACTTTCATAGCATGCATAAAAGGAAAAGAGCAGGAGTGGAATCATAGAATCATAGAATAGTTAGAGTTGGAAGGGACCTCAAAGATCATTGAGTTCCAACCCCACTGCCAAGGGCAGGGACACCTCCCACTAGACCAAGTTGCTCAAAGCTTTATACAGCATGGCCTTAAATACTTCCAGGGATGGGGCATCTACAGCTTCTCTGCGAAACCTCTTCCAGTGTTTCACGACCCTCACAGTAAAAAATTTCTTCCTAATATCTAATCTAAATCTCCCCTCTTCCAGTTTAAAACCATTAATCCTTGTTCTATCACTGCACTTCTGTCAGAGTCCCTCTCCAGCTCTCCTGTAGGCTCCCTTCAGACACTGGAATAAGAAGAACGTGAAATATTTATAGTTATCGATCTTAACTACTAGACTATATAATATATCCCTTGTCTTTAATTTTGGGAAAAAAATGTATGGCCTGAATTCCTAATTATTTTGTTATTTTTTTAAATAGAAACTTAACCTAAGAAATGTCTTTTATGCTGTGTTGTATTTTGACTAGGTTGTTGCTGAGGGATAAGAAAAAGCTTCAAGTCTTACATCTTACTTTACACAATGTTTCAATGACTTAACATTCTGTTCCATTCATAAGATTGTGCCTTATACAGTCACATAGGGTTTGTAGAGAAGTTGGCACGTCCTTTTGTTGTTAACTTTGGTTTAGAATAGAATGGAATGAAGTCAAATACAGGAAGGAAATTGTTATGGAAACTGTAAGAATTTGAGACCTCAGCTATCATCAGACACAAAACATTTCTTCTTTTTACTGGAAGTCATGTAATTACCGATCAGACAAATATTGCCAAGAAATATTTCAAGAAGGTATTTGTCTTCTGAAAGCTAATTCTGCCACCAGAGTACTTGCCAGGCATAAGCAGAGCATCACGTTGTGATTTTTTTTTTACATTAAGAGAAGTTACAGATGGAGCTCAGGCTGCTACTGTCTATTTCCAGGGGCCCTACTGAATAACCTTACACCTTTGAAAGCTCCTTTATTAAAAGAAAACCTTTTTTTTTTTTTTTTTTTAAATTTATGTAGATAAGTTTATGATGGATACACCTGATTACATTATCAGAGTCTAGGAATTTTAAGATAAACTCAAATTCCAGAGAAATTCAAGCTAATCACAAGTTAAAATAATTTTCAAATACATCATGTGAAAGACAAATAAAGCTACATATGTAGAGCACATGAAAAAATCTTCCAAGTTATTTTGAAACATTTAAGTGTGGCACGTGTTTAACCTTTACATGATAACAGTGTTGCTTTCATCTGGAAATGATGATGACATAAAACATTTGCATATCTAAAAAATATTCATAAACTAGACTTTAATGAAGCCATTTTCAAAATTTTATTGTCACCTTTATTCTAAGTTAAAATACATTGTTCACATGAATATCAAAATAACAACAGTATTCTTTTGCTGGTGTGACAGAACAAACTTACATTAAAAATATAGAATATTTTCTGCACAAGAAGAAGAAAATATGTTGGGTATGGATAATAGCTCTTCAGAAAGTGTTCTCACTAGGAAGACTAATCATCTTGGCTATTCTTAACTGTGATTTCAGTGGAAGCCATCTTTTTTTCTGAATAGAAATAGGAGGTATTTGTACCTGCATCTTCATATCTTAAATCTACAATGTTAAGTAAAAGCTAATTCCAATTAACGTCTACTTAAATGGTTAATATGTGGAAAGAGCAGCTTTGCCTGGAAGAAGGAGAGGGCTAAATCTGCAAAGAATACAATGCTGGCTAGTGCAACATCTAACCTTAAGGCACCTTGCCAGCTAGCAGAAATTTTTGCTCCAAGATTAGGCACATCTCCTCCTTAATGAATGGAGGGGAAGAGCTAAGTCAGCTCAGAGTAATGTCACTGGAGACCAGCAAGCTGAACTCTTCCAGAGGAAAGCAGCACAATGTCAGCTGTATCCCTTAGAGGAAGGCATTTAGACTTAGTAAGTCTACTTAGGTTTCTCCATGGTGAATCTGGTCTTTGAATTAAACATCTCCAAACTGGCCAATATTTAAAACATCCACCTGAAAGGGGACCTATTTTCCAAATTCTCTTCTGCTTTGTCTTGAAAACACATTTCTCTGACTTCCAGGTACTTTTTCCTGATTTTTTTTTTATTTAGAATATATTCTATACTTTGAGGGATGGAGAGGACGGTGCAGTTCATCAATCAACTTGATAGTTAGATATTCCTTGGCAGAGGAGAGAACCGTGGGACCACAGAATCACAGAATTATCAGTTGGAAGGGGCCTCTAGTGATCATCCAGCTCAGCTTCCCTGCTAAAACAGGATTGCCCAGAGCACATTACTCAGGACTGCAAAAAACTACAGAGAAGAGGACTCCACAGCCTCCCTGGGCAGCCTGTTCCAGTGCTCTGTCACCCTCACTGTAAAGAAGTTTTCTTCTCATATTTGAATGGAACTTCCTGAATTCCAGCTTGTGGCCATTGCCTGGTCCTGTCATTGGAAACCACTGAAAAGAGTCTGGCTTCATCCTCCTTCAACCCACCCTTGTAAACATTAATAAGGTCTCCCGTCAGCCTTCTCTTCTCCAGGCTAAAGAGTCTCAGCTCTCTCAGCCTTTCCTCATGAGGGAGATACTCCCATCCCTTAATCATCTTTGTTGCTCCACACTGGACTCTCCAATGGTTTCCTTCGTCTCTTGAACTGGGGAGCCCAGAACTGGGTGCAGTATTCCAGTTGTGACCTCACCAGTGCGGAGCAGAAGGGAAGAATGACCTCCCTCAACCTACTGGCCATACTTTTCCCTATGCAGCCCAGGGTTTCATTGGCCCTCTTGGTGACAAAAGCACATTGCTGGCTCATGGATAGTTTACTATAAGAACTCCCAGATCCTTCAGGTTCCCAGTACAACAAACATTTGGTTTGTTTATGCAGAGAAGTTCTTCAGTGGAAGAGGCTAGTACCTGCTAGACAAAACCTGCCAGGATTACTGAAGGCCTGTTGTGTCAATCAAGTAAATTAGTGCAATCAATATTAAATCACAGAGTCGTATATATATGGAGGCAGAAAATCAAGCCTGAGGCCTGTGAATGTCATCTTTGTTCATGTACACCACCAAGAAAACTGCCTCAGTATACAGGACAAAATAACAGTGAATACTTCTGCGTTTTCATAACTCAGTGTTGAATTCTGAAAAATTATGGAAGATTCCATTGTCTGACGAGAAAACTTTTATTAGGGTGAATAAAAGGAAAAAAAGTAAAACCAGCAAAATCCTTTATTCTGCATGCTTCTTAAGGGAAGCATAGAGAAAGCCACATGTGCAAAATGACAGAGAGATCAGATTGTTTTTTCTATGTCTGCAGTGAGCTGAGCTGCAATCACTTGGCAAAGGGAGGAATCACTGCTCAACCAAACACATATCACATGGGCAGGTAGTGCTCTCCTGCTATTTCATGATAAAGTAAATAGGTTAATGTTTGTGTGAATGTGTGGCTGAAAGGGCACCCTGTTTACAACAGGCTATGAATGTCTGTGGAACACTACCCTGGAAGAACTGACAATATTTCCAGCAGCAAACCCAGATGCTAAACAAATCTACTTCCTTCCAGACCCAAACTATTGGACTCTTCAGTTTTAGATTCAGATCAGAAGAAAATCTTCACTTTATCCAGTTCAACATTTTTAAGATAACAGTCACAAAACAATGACTTTTCAGCCCTATTTACAAAGACTGGAAGGTCCTGGGAAGGTCATGCAGATATGTATTTCCCTGTGTACATGGACACTGCACATTAAATCTGCCTGGTCATCTCATGTCTCCATTGAACTTAAAAAACTCAAAACAAAATCAAAATCCAGCTCCTAAAAGTAAGAAGGACTCAGGCTCAGAGGGTTTAAGGAAGTTATTCCAACTTGATCTTTCTCCCACATACCCTCCATGGGAGGAAATATTTATGGAGGAAACAAACTGGGAAAGATCACAAAGAGCCTGCCACGTAGATTTCCTGGTTATTCTACAGAGGAAGAGGCAAGAGTTCTTTCCTCAAATTCCTTTCCCCATGTAAACAGGGGAAAGAATATTGTCTTTTGTCAACCTTTTGTTTTGCTCATTTACTGTTATCTTCAAAACACGTTCTATGAAGATACAATTTATTAATCATGACTGTGTTGTGTTCTATAACAGAAATGATCCTTTGGGACCATATTTGTAATATGTGCTGAAATGTATTGTTTGTTAAGTGGCCTTATCTATAATTCAGAGAGCCTTTGTGTGCTTTGGAAGACCATTTGGCAAACTGTGCAAGGAAATAATTTAGTTATCTGGCTGCATTAAGGATGAAATCAATTCAAGATGAATTAGGACTTCCAGAAAAGTGATATGAAAAAAACCCCACAACCTAAGTTCTCGGCTTTGGAAGAACTAATTAACCAGTACTGCAAGAGTTGTAGTGAACATGCAATCGGATATCCTTTAGTGAATCTAGAGGAGCAATTTAAGAAAGTATTGACCCCAGCTTTCCATTCTTGCCTCTCAGCTGGTTGTTACTTTCTCAGTAGTTTAGATGTGATATGTACCCTAGAAAGTGCTTCTAGCCTTCAGTGACAAATATTCAGTGACAAAAATTCAGTGACAAAATAGTCATATTAATTTAAATCACTGTTTTAGATTTTAGATTATTCAGGGGCAGAAAGCAAACCAAATTCAAATTATGTGAGACTTTAGTTCAGTTTGAGTCCCTGTCTCCTCCTCTTGTTGCTCCATTGCCATAAAAATATTGTAGAGGGGATGTTGCAACCCAAATGAAGGTAAAGCTCCAACTAAGATTTACTTCATTTCCAGAAGGTTCGGGATCATAGCATGAATTTAGAGACTAGTTATTGAGAACACACTGCTAAGTGAAGATACAGTTCACAAGCATTTATTTCAAGTTATTTACAATGTAGTGATAAATCTATGCTATTTTGTTTCCAGCTCAACAGGACATTGGATTTTGCTAAACTGTTAAATGTACATAACATGATACTCTATGATAAAAATGATCCATTAGTGAGCTGAGTAACGAAAAAGGGTATCTAGAAAAAACCTTAGGGATAGGCCAAGATAATTTGCCTTTATTGTAATGATATCCAAATGGTGTTCTAACTAAAGATGTTAATAATTACGATGAGCAATAAAACTCTAGAAAGAGTTAAACTTACTGGCAGGCTTTACTCTACTGTAGTATTCTGTTTGACATAATTCCATAACCTCTTCCCTTCAATAAATGTCAACTACTTTGTTTTATTTTTTTAATTTCTTAAATGTCCTAGCTGTGAAAAGAGTCAGAGCATGAAAATTGTCAGGGATACATCACGTTTTGCATTCACAAGCTCATGGTTTTTGTTAGGGTGACTGAAAGGCCAGAGAAGACGCTGCAGGAAGACTTTCAAGCAACAATAAATGTGGAAGTTGTTTCCAGTGCAACATTTTGAAAGGTTTTAGAAGATTTAATCAAAAAACCTTGCTATGATCAACTCTGGTAGAGGAATAAGAGTAGTATTTTGACAATAAATATTTTATTTTTGATGTTACTTTCTCTGAAAACCACCATTGAGATAGTGGGGGTAATTTATGACAACACAGATTTAAAAAATGCTACAAATATATCTAATGGCAGAAGATGATGACAGTTTTTGAACATCACCGACCAGTCAAGAACTGCTGCAGCCAGATGAAAAACTTCTATTGCTTTTATTCTAAAGCTTGATTAGTTAATGAAAACATCTCTGTGAATCAGTAGTATCTGACACAAGGGAAATTTCTCAAAAGTCTTTGAGGTCATTTCCTCTCCAATATCCTTTAGATGGTATAAAAACACACCTTTGAGGTAGCTCCATGTCATCTGCAGGGACCTCTGTATCCACAATCATCTAGCTTTCAGTTCTTCTCTCTGGGGACTGGTCTTCTGTTTCTGTGGTCCTACAGACACTTTTACAGGATGTGTAAATGTTATAAAATGATGGACTCATAATGGCCTAATCCATGTCCTACAAAGAAAATAGTAAGACTCTAAACTCTTCTCTGGGTCTGAAACTGAATGAGTTTGTGAACGAGTCATAGAAGGCACAGTTGTGGTTAATACTTACCTGGCCTGACAATGCTTGGTGCAGGACAGCCAGAAAAAGGGAAACGAGGAGCTTTCATTTCTGTGGGTACTTACACTGTACTTACTACTTACACTGTTACAGACAGAATCTCTAGGTGCAGATTTGGTCTTGGAAAACTGTTTATTTTGGAGCATAAGATAGACAGAGGTGGCCCTAGACAATCCCTTACCCTACAGATCTTGGAATAAACTAAGAAAATAATAATGTGCTATTTTGCACAAACACAAACTGTGGTCCATACCAAATGAAGCTCACTGTAATGAGTAACACTGGGTTAAAGATAAAGCTTTCCATGTCTTTCTCCTGAGATCAAGACCAAGAGAAATAAGCAAAGCTAATAAACTTAATCCTCAACCCAGTTCTAACAGCATATCCAAAGACTGTTTCAGATAATACAAACACATTAAAGGATAGCCAGAAAACTAATCTGCTCAGCAATCATAGATTTCTCAGTTGTGTGTTGAAGACATAGCAACCTAAATTACCCTTGAAACGGCTGTTTCAAGTCACACCCTTTTCTGAACTATATTTGAAGAAGACTTCATACTAGTAGTACAAGAATTTATTCCAGACAAAGATTTAGCTTGGGTTTATGTTAGCATATAATTTGTAAAAGTTTGTAATAAACATGCCTCATTGAGACTGGAAGAAATTATAGGAAGGAAAACACCACTACTAACTTTGGGCTACTTGCTTTGATTCAGACCTCATTGTGCTATGTTTGCTTGGTGAACTTCAGAACTGCAGAGAAGTGATGAATCGTTGTGTAATTAAGACCAGAATTTCCAAAGCAGCCTCATCTTTTTAGAAACTCTTTTGATTAAGGATTTTGACTTCCAATATAAATATTCATCAGAGGCCTGATGCTTAGATCAGGAAGTATACTAACAGACTTTCATTCAGATAGGAAGAAATTTGCAATGAGTAATTCAAGACCTTAGGCCTAAGTTGGCATCCTGTTATACACTCAATGAAGTTGATGAAATTTTAGGGTGTACAGGAAGTGCCAACTGAAGTCTTACAAATAAACACTTAGTGAATATTTATATAAATATGGTAAACAGGACGGAAAATTACCGGTATGCATGCTGGTGGTCAGTCTGAAATTACTACTCTTCTCAGGCCAGTTATTATATCCTTTAGGATAATAGGGCTATCATTATTTTTCCAATGCTTTTCAACTCGTGGTAAGAGATGGGTTCCCTTCTGTTAGTCATGCAAACTTAAAGCAGGTCTGTAATCTGTTCAGCTGCATTTGGAAACTAGTCTTGTTTGTAAATGATTGGAAGGAAACCAGGCAGGAACCTATTTACAAAGTTCTCTGTAGAAGCATTCAGTTTTTCCAAGGTCACTCTTTTCTCCATACTGACCAACTTCTCTGCACTGCATAAAGTTTCTGAATCCTTCAAAATACTATTTTATCGCTGGTACATTTCAGGAGCTTAAAAATTAAAGTGTGCATCAGTGTCTATGGAAGTATGTTTTATAAGCTACTGCGGTATTTCTCTTTGTGTGTGTATGTTCTGTTTTATTATTTAAAACGCATAGTTATTTTGGTAAAAATTGCAAATCAAAAAGTCAAATCAAGGCATTTATTTTAACGGTGTTTTCTACTAAATGGATAGCCAGTTGGAGGCTATGTCACCAGCAAAGCCACACTTTGTACTGGCGCTTCCTCTTTAATTTGCTTCCTGTAGCTTACTAGACACAGAAAAGCCTTAGCTGTAATCAGATTTTCCACCTGAAAGATTAACTTACTAAATTCAGGCAGAATCATCTGTAGTATCTTTTCCAGCAATAACCATAGTTAAGCTTTCCATTTTCCTGTAAATACCATACATACCTGTTGAACCTACTTATAATTTCTTCTGTACCAGTGGAGATAAAGTCGGCATTTGTCTGGCTTTATTGACTCATGAGGTCACACAGTTGCTCTGTTTCCTGTTTTATGATGGATTCTTTTTCTGTATTAAGTTCAAATGAAATGGAGCAGCTTTGGTGTGTTTTCGGAAGTATAGGACCACAATGAAATCTCAAAGAAACAGCCAGTTTTCAGTTTGTATTGCTGTAGGTCTTTATTGGCTTGAATATCTTCCTCTTTACGAGCACCTTTCTGTCAAACAAACAGAAGAGAGATTTCTTACTCCCTGCGAAGTTCTGCATGAAACAGCACACAGGTCTCATAGCAGTAATTCAGTCAAGTGCACAAATTCCACTCTTACCCCTGTATTTCTCTATGCTGAAGTTGACAATCTCTTTGGGGAATGATGGCAAGGAGACTGGATGGCTCAAAATATTATTGATGGGCTGCTGAACGTCTGGCTACAGATTTTGTAGAGTCATGAGGGAATTGATCATCCTCTCTCTATTAATCTTCTGTTAATTTATCTTGTGGCTGAATCCCACAGCTAATGTTGAAGCCTTCAGCCCCCCATTTAGCCAATTTGGTCAAAGGCAGGCTGGTGCCAGCTGAAAGCTACAACCAGCTGATGGCTGTATCTAAGGACAGTTTGTGAAAATTGCTTTACTGGCCTCAGGAGAAATTTTACTGACANAAAAAAAAAAAAGAAATCCTCCAAAATAACTTCTAGCCAAAGGTTCAAGGGCAACCAAGGGTTTAAAGACAAGAAGGCTGAACTTGTTGCTTTGCTAGTAGTATTCTCTGTATTCCAGCAATGAAGTGCAAAGGGGCCCATTTATGTTAGCGCCACCCAGGCTGTCAATGAAGAACTTCATTAACTTCATTAGAAATACCAAATCGAGTTCATATGAATTTCCCACTCTTCCAAAACCACTTTCCCACCAGGCAGGAGAGATCACAAACTTAAACAGCATTCCCTCCTTCTTACATTTCTGCACTTTGTAAGCACTGTGCCTGTCATAATGTTCCCAGGAGGTTTCCTTAACCATAACGTCTCATCTCTGCAAGCAGCTGCTTCCTTTTTGCATAAGAGTTCTTGGAGACTTGCTTCACTTATCAAAACTAAACCACTGAAAAGCTGGTAAATAATCAAGTTCTACATGGTTATGGGGGAGGAAATCCCACTGCAGATGGACAAATGTGCTTAACCTATAAAATAATTCTGGAATAATTGTTTTTTGGCAAAATTCTAAAATGTAACAAAGTTTGATTTTTGGCTTCTCCTAATTTTTTTACTTTGGGGTTAGAGATGACCCTCAATATGCTTATGTTATTACCATTAGTTTTAACAGGAATTACGTATACGCAAATATCTAAGAAAGGCTTGACCATTTACTCTTAGTGTTCCCAGGTCAAATGAAGTCTGGACCTTTTACTTTCTCTATGCTCCACTAATTGAGAGCAAAGCTTATGCAAGATTTCCTTGGGGAACACAATGTCTGAGGTTTTTACAGTCCACAAGGCTAAAATTCAAATATGAACCACAGCTGTTTGGACAGGAATCTTGGACCTCTTTCGTTTGAACTGCAGTGACCTTCTCAGCCTTACCAACATGTGAAACTCTGAAATCCATGCACAGCTAATGACTGGGATGTGACAGTGCCTGGCAGGTAGACCTGGGTAAAGTGACCAATTTATAGTGCTCTAGGATTTGTAGGTAGAAAGGCTGTTTTTCTCTCCACTCTCTCTCCATTGCTATGCACATCATTTCATGCACATATGTATATGCATATGTGCAGATTTGAATCTGTGTTTATCATCCAACCAACTGACCCTATGGTTTTGCTGCAGAGGGTGAAGTTCCTTCCCTCTGCCAAGTACAGGTAATTTTATGAGTCCCTGGCAAGAGATAAAATAAGAAAGGAACCAGAGTGTGGGATATACCAGTCATTCAGCTTAAGTAGTGATAAACCTCCAGTGTCACAGAATCACAGAATCACCTAGGTTGGAAGGGGCCTTTTAAGATCATCAAGTCCAACCAATGGGGGGGGAAACAAAAAACAAAAAACAAAAAAACCCCACAAACAAAACAAACAAACAAAAAACCACAAAAATAAACCCACCAAACAACAACAACAACAACAACAAAAAAGCCCCACAAACCACCACACAACACAACACTAGCAAACCCAACACGCCACACAAAAATACATCCAACACTAATCCATATCCCTGAGCACCATGTCAACTCCTCTCTTGAATACCTCCAGGGATGGTGCCTCAACCACCTCCCTGGGCAGCCTATTCCAATACCTGACAACCCTTTCAGTAAAGAAATATTTCCTAATATTTCCTAAACTTCCCCTGGCGTAACTTGAAGCCATTACCCCTTGTCCTATCATCTGCAACTTGGGAGAAGAGACCAACCCCCACCTCTCTACAGCCTCCTTTCAGCTAGTTGTAGAGAGCAATAAGGTCTCCCCTCAGTCTCCTCTTCCTCAGACTGAACAACCCCAGCTACCTCAGCCTCTCCTCATAAGACTTGTGCTCCAGACCCCTCACCAGCTTTGTTGCCCTAACACTTTAAAATATATTCTGTATACCCATGGTAGTGCATTTATTTTGCAGTATATAATATGTGTAAAAGTGCCAGCTAAACCTTCCCTTTGATTTACCTGCACTTACACAGATATTTAGAATGACAGCAGTGAGTAATTTTTCAGAACTGAGATATGATATGATATGCTGTGCTGGATAACAGTAAATATATTTAAATGGACTGGTAGTCCACCGTCCAGTGGCCATTGTGGCCTGGATCAGGTGATAATCTCAGTGGAGGTTGCTTGGCTTGATTATGTTTTTCTGGAAGTCAATGGCAGACTGTCTAATACCACCTTACATTTAGAATCCAATTCTGTTATCTTCTTTGCAAAAATGATATGTATTCTCTATATTAATGCCTGATCACAGCAAGACAAAGCAAATCTTGATTTCTTTTAAGAGTCTGACCTTTCACATTCATTTTGCTGTTGCAAAACACATTAAATACTATGGAAAGACTGTGGAAAAAAATGCAAATTCTTATCTGGCGATATAATGAATATCTTTGTGCATCCAAGATAATAGGAATTCCAGCATTCATGCTTACTATGAAATATAGCAAGCAAAAGCTAAGTGAATTCCTTTTGTTTTAATACGGAAATAATTTTGACTGCATCTTTGGCTTTGTATGACATGGAAACTGGTGATTGTTTATGCTTTGCTACTTTTTTTGGTCTGCATTAAAATCCCACATGAGAAACAAATTTTTCTCTAGGAACAAAATGTTACTTTTTTTGGGACAAAATTCTAATTAGTTGGGTAGTTTCTTTTCTGTCTGTCTGTTTCTTTTCAGTTGGGAAAATGCAATACATATAAAATCCAGATGGATAGCACATGATGCTGGAATCAGCCCCAGCCAATCAGCCACATCACTTGATTAAAAGAAACCTATAAGAATTTAAGTAAAAAACCAAACCAAACAAGATAGTAAGATAGAACTGGCTGCAATATGGGATTTCATCATCCTCTGAGGTCGACTTTTCTTTTGCTGGTTGGCCTCCCCACACCTTATTGAAAGTTAACCTGCAGTTGTATTTAATTTAAACTTGTTTAGGATTTGCAATTAAGACACTAAATACCAGTGGTGAAAGACATGTGGTAAGCAGGATGGGCAGGAAAATCATCATCGGACTACATCAGGCCACAAGGACCACAGCTTTAGGGCAACGGGCTCTTTGACGGAAGTTGGCTGAGAGAAATGCACCCTGGCACAAACCATAATATCACAGACCAATTCCTTTTGTATGGATTTCGTCTGTGACTGAACAGACTTTCAGAGAGCAAGTAAGCCCATATTATGGCAATTACTCACAGCCTTGCTGGGCACAAAAGCTTCTGAGTATCCTGGCGTTTCACCACAATTGAGAGTTAGATTTTTGGAAAAGTCTTAAGGCGGGCTATGGAGGAGTCTGAAGGAGGGGCAGGCAGGCCTTGCAGAGGAATGGAGCAGCATCTGGAATCTCTACGGACAACTACAGGAATGTTTATTATTCTTTGTTTATTATTTTGAGTGTGTGCTCTATCCCTTTTCCTCTCTTTGTCTCCCTTTGTTATTTGTGTAATAAAATTCCTCTAGGCACATAAAGTAAGTCATCTGGAGTTGTGCAACTCCTTTTGCCAGGAAGCTGGAAAAGCCCCTCTCCTGTGCAGACAGAAAAAATACAGATTCATCTGTATTATAGTAATCCAGCATTTGTCTTTGGGTTACTGTTATACAGCAAAGAGCTATGGCAAATAATTGTGCTTCTTACTGTTAAAAAATCTAGTTTTATCCTGTCCAAGGTGTTATGTTTATTTAAAACTTGAGAAGTGACTTGTCCATTTTAAAATAAAGCATGCAAAATACATTAAAAAGGCTCAGTGTCCAAGTTGTTTTTTCTGCCAGCGAGTACAGAGAAGGAAAAGGAAATGAGTAAGGAGAGAGGAGTGTCTTTAGAGCCACATGGCTAGTGAAATTTTCTGTTTATTCTTTGGGGAAAAAGCAAAGTAGCAGCATAGCTGCTGGTTGGATAGTTGCCGGTGCTATTTTTATTGGCAGGCAACTCTGAGTGGCTGAAAGGTGGTCATTAACACCCTGACACAAAGTGCTGACAGGGCGATTATAAGATTAACACCCTATGTTATATTAACAGTGTCAAAAACCTCCCCTTACCTGTCAGTGAGAAATAATGGCATGAAGGAAAACATTATAGACATACTGAGATTTTAACATTAAAATGCCACACAGCTACTTACTTTTTCAAAGTAGTCTAAATATCCAGATGCCCTACTAAAGTCCAATAAAATGCAATAACATATTCCAAATTATAGTTTCACCAAATAAAATAATGAACACAAAAGCTAAGCCAGCAGGGCTTACTTCCTCTTTTGTTGATGGCTTTTAGACCCGATCTGCCTGGGAATCTATCTTTCACAACTCATGTCACTAGGCTTTTGTTTTGGGATCTTGGAAACTCGGGGTTTTCCCTTATAACTTGATAAATTTGATAAACAGAGCTTTTCTGGAAACTCCTATTGCTGATATAGAAAATTTGACTAGTTATCCTGGACAGCACTAGAACTTGGTAGGATCCATCTGCACTTGAAAGTGTTTCTGCTCCCTGTTCACAGGAATGGGAAGAGCCAAACCCTCTAGCACAGCTTCAGCTAACCTGTTTTGTACTGCCCAGGCTTCTGACAGTTTGGTTAAATAAAAGAAGCTACGGCAGAAAGTTCTTCCTGTAGCAGTAGACCTATACCAGCCCAGAAGGCCAACCTGGGTTGCATCAAAAGCAGTGTGGCTAGCAGGTTGAGGGGAGGTGGTGCCTCCCCTCTGGTGAGACCCCACCTGGAGTACAGTGTCCAGCTCTGGGGCCCCAAACATAAGCAGGACATGGACCTGTTGTAGCAAGTCCAGAGGAAGACCTGATGATGATCAGAGGGCTGGAGTACTTCTCCTAGGAGGACAGGCGGAGAGAGTTGGGGTTGTTCAGCCTGGAGGAAAGAAGGTTCCTGGGAGACACTGGAATAGGTTGCTCAGAGAATTTCTAGGTGCCTCATCCCTGGAAGAACTCACAGCCAGGCTGGATGGGGCTTTGAGCAACCTGGTCTAGAGGGAGGCGTCCCAGTCCATGGCAGGGGAGGGCTGGAACTTGATGGGCTATAAGGTCCCCTCCAACACAAACTATTTTTAAGAACTAAACCAGCATTATGTTTTACCACCTGGAGAGTGGAAGGGGGGGGAAAAAAGAAAAAAAAGGAAAAAGGAAAAAAAAAAGAGATCCAGCTCCAAACAAAGCCCTTCTGGCTGCAGCCCACAAGAGGAATGCCCCTGCATCATCTGACCTAGCATAAGCAGCACCTTCCCCACAGCAGTGGCATGGTCACACTGTGGCTGGTGAGGTTGGGTATGGGAGTGGGGCAAAGCTGCTCTGGGGGCCATACCTGAAGGAGCTGGCCCCTCTCTGCCAAGATGAGTTGGGTTCCAGGAGATCTGACAACATTCCCCCATACCTACCCAAATGTACCTGGTCACTTGTCTGGCCATTTTTATTTCACACTTGTCCCCCTCCCAGTGCATGTGCTCTGTAACATCAGTGACGCCCCACCTGATTTCCTTACCTTCAGGGCTCCAGGATGCCTACCTTCTTATTGTCCACGTTTTCCCAACTCATAGTTACATCTTCCTATATAGTTTTTTTTTAATTACAATTTATATCATATATGATGATAGAATATTCTATATTATACACATTTTTGTCTCTAAGATCTATCGATAGAATACTTAATACATATTCCTTATATATATTTTGGTTTCTAAACAAGATAGTCAAAGCACCCAAGATACCAAGTGCTTATGTGTTGCATAAGAAAAGTGCAGTGATTTTAAGTAAGATTTTCAGGGGGTTCAGAGAGTTGCAATGCCACCATATCAGGATAGCTTAAATTTTATTGAAAGCCCTTAGCAAAGTGTACATAGTTAATTTAGGACTTGTTACAAATTACTGTAGTGCCATTTGAAAAGTTCAAATCTCTCAGAAACAGATCCAACAGAAACATTTAATAACTGAACAAGGATAAAGGATGGATTTATGACTGCTGTTTAGTTTGGGGACTCTTGGAAGACAATGCAAAAAAATCACACTCTCAGAGCTGCTCTTAAACGAGCACTGTGCCTGCAGAAAATGGAGTATTTATCATATCAACTTATGAGAATTGCCGAAGGTAGGGAGTTTCCAGTAAATAGGATTCTAGTTTTAGGAACAACCTGGTAAAGTATTTCTATGTGTAATTTTATTACAGCATCTGCTTTGGCTGAAACCATGGTCTCCAGGGCAATTCTGAACTTCCAAGTCATCTATAGAATTGAATGTTTTCATCTACGTATCTTTTTTACTTCAAAAAATGAAAAATATGACATAATTCAGAGAAAATGATGTTTAATCATTTTTCATTAATGATATTCATGCTGACAAGAGTCTTGGAATATTTTCTGAAATGTTAGAAATGCCTTTAGAGATTTTTTTGGCATTTCATGAAATTTGAGTGATTTTTCATAACAAGGAAGTCTAGAAACAGTATCAAGACAGATGGGCATTCGGTGATCTAATTTATAATAAGATCAGGTGGCCACTGAAAAGACACTCAAGTAATGAGATCTTGCATACATTACAGTTTTCTGGGAATTTAAGTTATATATAAAGGCTTTGTTTGCCAAATAAATGGCACTGTATTGCTCTCCATTCACTTTAGCTGTAGAATGCTTAACTACACCATTTTAGATGTTTAACAAAGGTATGTTTCTCTCTGTTTTNCTTTTTTTTTTTTTTTTCTTTTTTTTTTTTTTTCTTTTTCTTTCATTAAGAGCTCTAAGTTACTTTGTGGGAAGCCTGTGTCCCTTTTATCTGTCTCTTAGAAGTAGGTGAGACTTGTTTCATAGGAAAGGGAAGATTGTGCAACTCTCCTGTCCAAAAGGCCTCTCTCTGCTGGGTGAGACAGAGACCAGCTCTTCAAGTGTTGTTTCTTCTGGGAAGTATTAAAAAGGGATTATGGGCTTTGTAGAGTTAAAATAATTGATGAGTACATGCTGCAGATTTGCTAGCTCTGAGTTCTGAATGGGAGTGGAGCAACAGGCTGTATCTGCTAATCCTTATCCCTTTCTTTCTGCACATCTTCTGTGTGACAAGGAGAGATCAAGGGAGATGACATTCTGCCCCAGCACAGCCCTTCTTTCACAGTTGCAAATCAAGACACACTTTGGCAAAGCCGTGGTGGCAGTCAACAAAAAAAAGGCAAACACAAAGAAAGCCACCAAATAGTTAATAAACTATGAAATCATGTGTAGGCATGAAAGTGGGAGGAGAACTATCTAAGACCTCATTTATAAAGGAGTAAAGACAATAAAAGATGACCTTCTGTGACCACTAAAGGGATAACTTCATCAGAACATGAACAGACTCTGGTATGACAATCATGTCAAAGTACTGGAAACTTTACTGTAGTCCTTTGCAAAGGGTTCTGAACGAACAAGGTGGGGTGGCTTTTTTTTTTTTCTTTTCTTTTTTTTACCCCTACTTCTTTGTTTCTCGCGGGTTATTGGGGTTTTTTTGAATATTGTGTTTCTGATAGATGTGAACACCACTAACTGGACACTGAAATCCTTAAAATTAGGTTCCATAGTTTGGGTCTGATGCCTTTATGCACTGGGAAAAAAATGAATACGCTCATGGGTTCATGGTCCTGCAACCACTGTGCAACCCTGTAAAAAAAACACACCAAAAACCAAAACCCCCTCATTTTAAAACGGGCAGTGTAACCTTGCAGTTTTAGCATTATCTGACAAGCAGTGAATCATCTTTGTGCTTTTTAAAATAAATAGCCACAGATAGTATCTTTGCCTTAGACAAATTACTGAATGACTTAAAATCCACCCACATTAAAAGCCAAATTTGTCCTTCTCTAGAAGAAGCACATCTCTGTTGCTGGGTGTACAGAAATGCACATATCCAGTTTCAGGCTCCCCAGTTCAAGAAGGAAAAGGGACTGCTGAAGAGAGTACAGGAGAGGGCTACAAATATGATTAAGGGACTAGAACACCTCTCTTATGAGGAAAGGCTGAGGGACTTGGAAAAGAGAAGACTGAGGGGGGATCTTATCAGTGTCACAAATACTTAAAAGGTGGGTGTCAAGAGGTTGGGACCAATCTTTTTTCAATGGTGCTCAGTGACAGGACAAGAGGTAACAGCACAAACTTGAACATAGGAAGTTTCATCTAAACACGAGGAAGAACCTCTTTACTTAGAGGGTGGCAGAGCACTGGAATAGGCTGTCCAGAGCGGTGGTGGAGTCTCTGTTTCTGGAGACATTCAAAACCAGCCTGGACATGTTCCTGTGCAACTTGCTCTACATGGACCTGCTTTGGCAGGGGGGTTGGACTAGATGAACTCCAGAGGTCCCTTCCAATTCCTATCATTCTGTGACTCTGTGAAATCACGTCTTCCGCAATCTCTGCATTATTCTTGACGTGAGGTGTACTTCATCAGCTACAATATCTTTATATTGTCCATGTTCTCCAAAAGGCAGAATATGAAAGGACACAGTATATTTTTATTTCCAGCAAGCTGGAACATGAAATAGGGAGATATGTTTGAATTGGGCACTTGACACAAAGTTTTGTATATGCTGGTTTTCCCAGAATGGCAGCACGTGTGTGGTCAGTAATAGCCCTAGGAAGAAATGGGGTGTTGGAGGTGGGGTGTGTGTGGGTAGTAAATATAACTGTAGGTGTAGAAAAAGAAGTAGAAATCATGTGAGTACTCTGCATAGCTAATGTCCATGAATTAGTCTTGATGTAGGGTGTACTTTATCAGCTAGTTACATATTGTCCAATAAAAGTATTTAATTAATTCTGATTTATTTAATTTTAGAAAGCTAGTAAAAATGAACACCTTTGTCCAGGAAATACTGGCCTGTGTTATTCAGGGTCACCTATGTGCATTAAGAAGCAGAGGAAGGGAAATAGAGCCCACAGATAAACCACATTATAATACCGAAAACTGTTGTCTACCTATGTGTCTTCTCTTCTGCACGGCTTTGGCTTCCTTAACACATGGATAGGGAAAGATGAATTTTTAAGGCATTTATAGCTTGATATACAGAAAAACACTCCACTTTTCAATCTCTTTTATTTTATTTTTTCCTCTTTACCCTCCAGGATATTTTAAGCACATAAACAGAATGCCTCTGCAGACCTTTTTATAATAAACCCCACTCCCATATATATATGTCAATGACATCATGGGGCATTGGAATAGCCACACAAAAGCAAAAGAATTAGTGCAGTTTGGAGATGAGTCAAAACTGGACGAAGTACTGAATGGTGACTAATGTGAGCAGCCAACTTTTGCCAAAAACATACATGTAACCTTCACAGACCCACAGTGGGAAGTTTATCATCATCAAAAACATCCCCCTTGCATCAATGGATAAAATTCTGGCACTGTCCACAGGTGTCACAGTAGGGCTGACACCCACCGCCCCATACCAACACAAAATAGATCCATAGACACATGCACCAAAGACTTTCCCATCCCCTCCCTGTAAGTTGAAGGCTAGGTCATATAGCTGGCAAAATACTTCCTTACTTGTGGAAAGGAAAAAAATAAAATGTCTATGGTAGCTCTATTGGCTCTGTTGCTATTGTTGCTATCTACTTATTCTCGTTTGTTAAGATTTATAGCTGTTTAGAACAAAACAAGCACTGGCTTTGAAAGGTTGCTTAATGAAAGGAGCAAGTTTCAACTTTATTCCCTTCTTTCATGCAATCAGAGGTTATGTTTATTTAGAAAGCTAACATTTATACAGATTATGCACTCTCAGTGGTTCCATGCCAAAAAATATATGACTAAAATGGGTCTTTCCATCACTCTTTCAGTTTTGACCTATGATTGTTTTTACAGGAATTTGATCTTTTAAGCAATAGCCTCTGGTAGAGTAAGGGGAAAGCACAGCACCTTGTGCAGTCATTTGCCAATGGTGGCTTGAGCAAAAGGATATGCAAAATGCATTTGAATCACTCAACTGTCCAGACTACTCCAAATACTAATGGATTAGGATAATTGCCAGTGAGACTGAAAAGGGTCATCAAGCAAAGCTGGATGATAGGGGGGAAGATCACCAGTGAAGGAAATGCTACATAATGTAAGACTTTTGACTGATTAAGCCATCCAACTTTTAAAAGTATTTAAAAAAAAAAAGTAAAACAAGAATTATTAGAGATGGCAAATTGAGCTGGAATAGTTACTGAATGATTACTCAAGTTGCATATTTGCTTTTGTTGTATGTGCTCCTCGGTATCCTGCTCTTGAAAATGTTTGGAATATTGCTGTTTTGTAAGTGAGGAGAGTCCTAAGAAAGCAATATTTGCCTCATGTTTGTATGCAAGAGCACATTTAAAACCTTTTTTGGAAATTCACTCACAGCAAAAATGGAAAATTGTTAGGAGGATCTACCTGGCTTCTATCTTTCTATTAACAGGTTATCTTTAGGAGTAAATATCCAGCCTGATAAATGCCCTGTTTTTCAGTTAGTACAAATCACTCATGTGACTAGAGAGTGCTTGAAAACTCTATTTTTCTTCATTGAATATCTTTGCTAGGAGACAATAGATTTCCTATGGAACCATTCTACAAACTAAGAATGTAGAAAAAAAGAAACGTCTTTTAGCTTTCCAATATTTTTCCAGCTGAAAAACAGTGACAAAGCTTAAGGATGTGATTTTTTTTTCCCCATCTGCATTCTCACACTTTCTAAATGTTTTCCAACTGGAAAAACAGAAAGTCTTACTTTGTGTTCTTTCCTGCATTTAGAAAAAAAAGTAAGCTTAAAGTACAGGAAAGCCTTGTTTGAAAACAGTGCTAGTATTTCTCTGTTTTGAACTATTTTTGGAGAAAAGAGTAGAATCAAATTATTTTTCTTTTTGTAATTACAAAATGAAAAATTCACCAGTTCAGAAAACATTCTCCTCTGTAACATATTCCTGATCTTACCAAAAGCATTTTAACTTGCAGTTATTTTTCACTCACCTGTATGTGGCACTCTTTATTTTAGACAGGTTTATCTTAAAGAGTCACAGTCTCACAACAGATTTTTCAGTGTTTTCCTTCAACTAGAGATCTATGGGTTGATTTGCATCAGCAAAGTGTTCACTAAAAAGGATTAAGCAAACTTAAGCACCATGGTCCCCCATGAAAGAAAGCAAAGCTAAACACCATGGATCTTGTCTCCATTGACAGTGACAATCCACCTGTTCTAATTTAGGGGCTTTCTGTCTCCCATACACCAGGAAACTGAAAACTTTCATAATGTAACACAAATTACCACTTCAGCATGTGAATAACGGACAACCATTGACTTTTTCCCTGCACATCATTACCTCAGGGTTATGCGTCAGTGGCACAAAATGTGCTGTAATTGAGGGGCAGGGTGAATGGGGGCAGCCGGTTGGCTTTTCCTCCTTGTCAGATCTTTCCCTCTTTCTCCTTTTCCTTCTCAAAGCAAGATTAAGTGTCTGGCTCACTTTGTCTCATCCCTTTATGAACGAATGTATATGTTGTGGACCTAGAGCTTCTTTTGGTGGCTGCAGACATGTAACTCTCTTTGCATGGGGTTTGAAATCTCTGATGGAGGTAGATGTGCCTCAACCATGCTCAGAGAAGTCTCACAGCATGGAAAGATCCACCAGACCCAAAGAAAAATATGACAGCAGGGACTGCTTTCCTTTCACCTCCCATGTTTGCATTTTCATCAGGGAAGTCATTGGACTTATCCCTGTGTATAGGTTCTCTCCATTTCAGAGACAAAGGTAAAAGATGCTAAATGAGAGCAGGATCCAGAGGTGGATGAACTTGATATACAACTGCCTCAAAGTGAGCAAAATATTGCTTCTTATTTCTCTTTGCTGAACTGCCCCATTTCATTGTGCAAGTTTACCTCTCCCTGCTCTTTCATGTAAGTGTGGCAATTAACTGGCATGCTCCTATAAAAGAAGATTTCTCTTCAAACAAGGGAGAGTTGTTTTCTGACTTTCCATATATTTCTGATCACCTACAATCCCACAAAGTGTACTAAAGTAGTTGTAGGGTTTAGCAGCCTTTCATTCTGTAATTACATGTTGTGTCTCACAAATTATATTAAATCTAGGGATGGAAACTTCTCAGAAGACTTAGTAAATAACTGAAATGTGTAAGACTCTCTTTATTCAGAAAATCTGCCTGGAAAGCTCATAAGAAAAGGCTTTCCTGCAAGGTTTTCTATACTTCCTACTTGAAGACAGGCTGGAAATCTGAGAAGAGTCTTTCTGTTCCAACTAAAGTGTGTAGGTGCCAGGATTTTAGGAGGCTGAGGGAGAGGTAAGGGGAGGAAAAGTGAGTTATGCTTTTCCTTCAGAAATTCAGGTTCATCTTGAGTTTTCGGAAGAAGTTAGGATTCACTTTTGTTTTGTCTGAACAAATGTCTTCACTTTTATTTTGTCTAAATCATCTGGCTGAAGTACAGCGTGGGCTTGGCTTGCCTGAGAAGTCACATTGAATTAATAGGTCCATTCACAAAGTATAAATTGAAGCCTGTTTGTAAATCTCTGCAAGAGCTAATCTGCTCTGTGCACTTCTTGCCAGACACAAGAGAACCTCTTCTGCCCTGCACGAAAGACCAGCTCAGCCCACATTATTTGATATGTGTTTGCATTGGGCTTGATCCAAGTCTGAAGTTGAGCTGTACTTCCAGGATGATATTTAGTCCAGGAAAGTCAGTCAATATGAACTTATTTTGATGTGAGGCACTACATTTTCCAAAAGAACATACTTAAATTCTCCTTGCTTATGTTATTTGGGAAAGCTGCAGTTCAGTTCTCGTATTGAGGTAGGCTTCATAACTGATAACCATTTAATGGGTTGGAAACCACGGTCTGAAATTGGGTAGTTCTTGAACGGGAGATCAGCTGAATATCTGAAGCAGAAATTATGGTGTGAAAGGTAAAGCACCTGGAAAAACTTTTACTGTGTTTTCAACCCCTGAAAAGAACTACAAACCTGTACAGGGAGGTGGGCAAATGTGCTTGGGTAATGTGTTGTACAGAGTAAGACTCCACCAGAGATGTGCAGATACATGTGCAAATTGAGTAACTACATAAATAGATATATGAGCATGTGATGTTACAATTCCAAGCAAAACTATCAGATTGAATCATGGATAACAATCATAGATATTTTAAGTGCAAAATTTAAGAAGCTAAGAAAGAAAATGGGAATTAAATCAGCTATATTTTCCCAACCAAGCTTTGGAGCCAACTATTCAATAGCAAGAAATGTACATTAAGGATATGCAACACCAGAGAGCTCACAACTGCAATGTTTTTCCACAGAGAAGGGTTCCATGATCACACAGCATAAGTGTGAACACTCAGGACATCTCCCAGAAGCTCCACCCCATATTGCTTTTGGACTTTGAGACCAGGAAACCAAGGAGACCAACCACTCTCGCTCAATGGTTCAAATGCCAGCCCTACAAGTGAATGACACACATGCCCCACCCGAAAAAGTGACATCAGTAAGATAGCAGCAAAGCCATCATTTGCAGGCAAACCTGTATGAGCTGCCAGATTCTAGTGTGTCTTCAACGAGGCTACAGTGTAAATGACATATAAAAAGACTTCTCCCAGTGACTTTCTGTCACCCTTCTCCAGAACTATGATGGGTGCTACATTCTGCAGGTGTCTGGCTTGAAATAAGGCAGATTTTGTTTGTTTGTTTGTTTTCAATTCTCTAAATTCTTCCTCTCTTAAAAGCAGTCCCTGCTAAGATGTTTCACATCTCACGATTACGGTCAAGGCACTTTCAGTAGAGTAGCTCTGTCCTACATAGCGCTACCAAGAATAAACACTGCACGAGTGTAAGTGCCAAAAGAGAAAAAAAAATCCCTCCCTTTCATTTTTTTTTTTTCTTTCCTTGCAAGGCCAAACATGCTGTCTTTGGACAGATTTCAATCCCGCTTTAATTCATTAAAAAAGTGAAACAAAATCACCATTTACATCCTTGACAGCTGGCAGGTTTTATGTGTTCTTACTGCTCCTGCCAAGTCAAAAAAAGTTTTCATTCAGCTCTGTCATGGATCTTTGGAGTGCTGGAAGTGTGAGAGATGTCAAAATGTACTCATAACAATGACATACAGTACCTGAAGGCAGGAACATATTATGCTAATATACTGGTGTAAAGGAAGTTACAATTCTCCTTTTTACTTAAAAAGAAAAAAACAACCCCAAAATCTCACGCCAACATCAGAAAACATACCAGTCCCAAAAGAGGGAGAATTTTACTTTCTACAAAGCCATCTGACATGATCCAAGAGCTTTCTGTTCATCAGATTGCATTCCAGAACATACTAGGAAGAAAAAAA